>PVJS01058346.1:0-11809 GCA_004027185.1 Glis glis
TTCCTTCTTCTCCTCCTCCTCCTCCTCCTCCTCCTCCTCCTCCTCTTCATCCTCCTCCTTGGTATTGGGGATGGAATCCAGGGGCATTCTACCTGTCAGCAACACCCCCAGCTCTATTTTATTTCTTATTTAGAAACAGGATCTCACTAAGTTGCTAAGGGCCTTGCTAAGTTGCTGAGGCTGGCCTCGAACCTGCGATCCTCCTGCCTCTGCCTCCCAAGTACTGGGATGACAGGCATGTGCCACCATGCCCAGCCTCACTTCTTTAAACAGGAATTTTCTCCCAAAATTATGATTGCAGTTTTAGCCTTTCTGCCCCCAGACCCCTTCCTTCAGTACTGGAGCCTTTGAGTTTAAAACTGGAACTTTTCTTCTGTGTGTGTTTCTGTGAACAACACCTGTAATAAATCTTACATGAAAAGGTCACAGTCTCCTTCACAAATACTGTCTGCTGAACCCCAACAGTTAGGGAAAGGAATTCGATTTATAAGATTAGTGATGATTAGTCCCTACCTTTTCTAGGGACACTTTTGAACAAGGGAGATTGTGGGCGTGTGTAAGCAAAATCTAAATTTAACTGCCCTACTAAACCAAGTGGGTGGGATCTCTGTTAACATGTAAAGCAGCCACAATCAGTACCAGAATATTAGCTCTTGCCCCAAATATGTCTCTCTTTATTGACTTCTTGGGGGTATCAGCCTGAACTTTGAGAAAAATGTAGTGTCCTCTAAGATACCAGTCTTTCAGGTCTTTCTTTAAAAGGTAGATGTTTCCTGTATTTCATTTCCAACTGTGTTAGAAGGAAATTAATAAAAATTAGAGCCTCGGAAAGAAAGAAACTTAGGAGGCTGTTGACCTAGGGAATGGTCTTACAAAGAAATCGCTGGAATCACTGTCTGAGTGGAAAGAGGCTCCAGCTGGGCGTGGTGGTGCACACCTGACATCCCAGTCCTTGGAAGGCTGAGACAGGAGGATCGCAGGTTTGAAGCCAGCCTCAGCAACTTAGTGAGGCCCTCAGCAACTTAGCCAGACCCAGTACCACACACACACACACACACCACACACACACATGCACGCATGCATGCAAAAAATCTTAATCACCCAGTTATGAAGTATTTTATTTATTTTATTTTTGTGTGATACTAGGGATTGAACCCAGGGGTATTCTACCTGTGAGCTACACTCCCAGCTCTCTCTATTTATTTTTGTTTGTTTGTTTGTTTGTTTGTTTGGAAACAGGGTCTCGCTAGGATGATGAGCGTCTGGCTAAGTTGCTGAGGTTGGCCTCCAACCTGTGATCCTCCTGTCTCAGCCTCCCAAGTACTGGGATGACAGGCGTGCGCCACCACACCTGGCTCAGTTTGTGAATAATTTTAAATAGTAGGTAAGAGGCCCCAAAATGAAAAGCAAAACTCCTCTTTCTCCTACCTGGCCACCAGGCATAACTTGGTTGTAATCTCTTGGTTTTGTGTAATTAAAATTCAGGGGCTGGAAATTTTGTCAAGACTTAATTAGACGTGACAACCCAGGGACATTCCTGCTGGTTAGGAATGGCTTAAGAAATTCTTACTGGCTAAATTACAAATATGTAACTTTTTTTTTTCTGAGCCCTGCATGGGAGCTCAGATGGCCCAAAGGTGACAAGATTAGTTTCATTTTTCTAGTGAAGTAGGAAAAATTAGATTAATAAGCACCAGGCAAAGGACCTTTTCTTTTCTTTCTTTCGTTTTTTTTCCCTCCCTGCCTGAAAGAAATCTTACCTTGAGCACTTGTGGCTGCAGAGATTGGTGCCTTAATTAGTCACAAATTCTTTTTCCCTCCTGAGAAAGGAGTCCAGGCCCAGATCGGGATCAAGACTCCGCCGTACATTGACTTAGCACATGCTGTTAAGTAATTCATCAAGGAATGTTGGTAATTAGTCCTGCCGCTTTCAACTCTTGGCTTGATTTTTATAAAGCTGGCTGATTTAAAATAATGCCTGCTGATTTATTGCCCACACGTTTCGAGACGGGGACTTGGCTCATGAACAAAAGCGAGATTGTGCGGCCGTGGAAAAGTCCCGCCTGTTGTCTGTGTGTGCGCGGGTTGTGCAGGGCCATCTAGGTCCCCTATCAACTTTGTTGCATTTAAAAAAAAACTCATTCAGCATTTTAGCAGGCTTTCTTTTGTGACCTGGTGAAGAGAAAAGGGGGAGAGCCAATAAAAAAAAAATCCGGCTCCTGGAGGTTTGGGGTGCTAGGTACTTGTCAGAGCCTATTGGCTTGGTGTGGTTTGATGGAATTTAATTCGAAGCCTGCGTCTGGTAAGACGGGCCGTAGTAATGGTGTTTGGGCCTCTTGCGTTGTGAAATGCTTGTGGGTCGTGTTGATAGCTAGAGTCACCCTAAAAGATTCAGTCAATGAGAAGCACAGGACCCCAGGACCACGGCTTCGACCTAAATATTGTAGTGAGTTAGGATTTGCACGCTAAGGCGGGGAGCTCCTTACGCTTTGGGATGGGACCACAGTCAACGTCCCTGGTGGAAATCTAGCCTTCGTTGGGTTTTGTGACACTGGGCTTGGTTCTCTTTGGACCTCGGCGTCCTCATCTGTAAGGGTGCTCTGGGGACCTTGTATGAAAGGTAAATGAGAGAATTCAGCCAGGCATGGTGGTGCACACCTGTCATCCGGGTCCTTGGGAGACTTATCGAGGTAGGAGGATTGCAGGTTCGAGGTCAGCCTGGGCAATTTAGTGAGGCCCTCAGCAACTTAGCAAGGACCTCAGCAACTTAGTATCAAAATAAAAAATAAAACCCGGCGGGGGGGTATAGCTCAAAGGTAGGATGCCCCTGGGTTTGATCCCCAGTCCCACAAAAAAAAAAGAAAGGAAAAAGGAAAGGAAAGGAAAGGAAAGGAAAGGAAAGGAAGGAAGGAAGGAAGGAAGGAAGGAAGGAAGGAAGAACAAGATTAGTTAATCCTAGTTTCTTCTTTAGATACACTGGATACATTTGGATAGTAGCTTTGTTGACATAACGGGTATTGAAACCTGCTATTTTTTCTTTTTGGTGGAGTTTTCTGTGTGATTGTTATTCATGCTAATGTTGCCGGGGCCATTTCCATTTCAATGAGCTTGCGGTGCATTTTTAGGGAGTTTCTGCGCAGCTTGGAATTCAGTGAAACCCTGCTTCTCCGTTCCCTGTTCACCAGGCTCAGGTTTTCTGTCTGGGTAGGAATGTTTTGACCATTTATTAAACCAGAAATAAAGCACCTCAAGTGTCCGTTTGTATCTTGTTAGGGCCTGTTCCTGATGCAAACAATAAGTTGATTATATTGGAATTAGTGTGCCGTGTTGGAGAGATTTAATGTGTTCGTTTGTCATATAATTCGTCGAGCCTATAAAGTCACATTCTTGCGCGCTTATTAGCAAGAAAGCCCAGAGCGTAAAAAATGTTAACCACGGTTGGAATTTCACAAAGAAAAATCACTAAAGTGTGGTCAGATTCCATGACTTTCTTAGTATGGAATCCTTCCTGTCTGTCATCTATCTATCTATCTATCTATCTATCATCTATCTATCTACCTATCTATCATTTCTCATTGTGTATTTTCTATTTTAGTAATATATATACATATATATACGTATGTGTGTATATATAAAATATATATATATAAAATATATATATATAATATATATATAAAATATATATATATAAAATATATGTTTTGTGGTACTGAGGATTGAACCCAGGGGCATTCTATCTCCAAGCTGCACACCCAGCCCTATTTTATTCTTTATTTTTTTATTTTTTTGCGGTGCTGGGGATTGAAACCCAGGGGTGTTCTACCTCCGCGCTACATCCCCACCCTGTTTTTTATACTTTATTTTGAAACCAGGTCTCACGAAGTTGTGGAGGGCCTCACTAAGTAGAGAGAGAGAGAGAGAGAGAGAGAGACAGGGAGAGAGAGAGAGAGAACTGAGGCTGGCCGCGAACCCGGATCCTCCAGTCTCCGCCTCCCATAGTACTGGGATTACAAGCGTGCACCACCACGCCCGGCTCTTATTCTTTATTTTGAAACAGGGTGTCACTAAGTGGCTGAGGGCCTCACTAAGTAGCTGAGGCTGGCCGCAAACCTGCGATCCTCCTGTCTCAGCCTCCCAAGTACTGGGATTACAAGCGTACGCCACCATGCCCGGCTCTATTTTAATATTTTCTTAACATCTTCAGAGCCTACGTTAGTAAACATTCGGGCTATTGCAAAATTGATTTTCTTTTCCTAGTAGCTTTCTAGTTTTGTATTAACATGTAATACCTAAAGATTTTTTTCAGACTTCCTACCTGGCATAATCTTGGTAGACTTCTTAATACTGCATTATGAACTCTACCACAATTATGCCAATTAGGAAGGTCTTTGTGCCCATTTTGTCGACACATAAACTGCCAGTATGTTCTAGACAGGGAAGATGAGCTGGACATTTGGAAAGGACATTTAATTTTGATATAAAGTCTTCATTCAGCTGGGCATGGTGGCACACACCTGTAATCCCAGTACTTGGGAGGCTGAGATGGGAGGATCGCAGGTCCGAGGTCTGCTACACCACAGCCCTTTTTATATTGTTTGTTTTGAAACAGGGTCTCACTAAGTTGCTGAGGGCCTCGCTAAGTTGCTGAGGCTGGCCGCGAACCTGTGATCCTCCTGTCTCAGCCTCCCAAGTACCAGGATGACAGGCGTGCGCCCCCACACTGGACTTGGATTCACTCTTAATGTCGTACATTCTGTGGGTTCGGGACAACTTCTAATGACACATATTCACCAAGGTAGTATCATACAGAATGTCTTGACGCCTCCCTGAGAATCCTCTGTACTCTATTCAATTCCTCTAAAGCAAAAAGTTGCTCATCTTGTCAGGAAAACTTTTTTTTTCCTCTCAAGTATTATTGAAATCCTGCTTTTGGAATCTCTATTCCTAAACATTGGATTTAGACAAATGGTAACCCCAAATGGTCTTTGTAGAGCCCGCAGACCTCTGACACGTATAATTTCCCAAGCAGGGGCCCCCGCGGCCCGCCTCTGACATCAAAGATCTTTCCGCTGACATGGTTGTTATCTTGTTGGCTTTGCCTTGTATGCGGGCACGTTGACACGAACAGAAAGTGGTTCTCTTTCTTTCTTTTCTCTTCTGTGTTAATTTTCTGCCTGGAGGCAGTGTTTCAGTGCACGTGGCCAGCTTGCCCTGCTGGTTGGAATAAAACCAGTGGTCATTCATTTAGGAAGCTCCACAGGGAAGAGCAAGGCTTTCTGAGGCTGGAGTCTGTCGCCTGCACACCCAGCGTGCTGCCCCAGCCCAGCTGCAGAAGACATGGGGCTCCGGCATGCGTGCGCCAGGAACTGCAGTGTGGTTCCCTCTGAAGACACCCATTGCCTTCTAACCATTACCTCCCTCCTTCTCATTCTCATCACCACCCGGCACTACTAGAAAATCAGCCAGGCAGGTGTGGGGATGCATGCTTGTGGTCCCAGTACTTGAGGGCTGAGATAGGAGGATCGCAGATTGGAGGCCAGCCTCAGCAACTTAGTGAGACCCTCAGCAACTTAGTGAGATCTTGTTTCAAAATAAAAGATCAGCTAGGGCTGGGGGTGTGGCTCGGAGGTGGAATGGCCCTGGGTTCCATCCTCTGCGACACACACACGCACACGCGACTTGGGGAGTAAGTGCCGAAGGCGTTGACCCCAGAAGGTCTTAGAGGAGCACTGGGTGGTAAGAAGTCGAGGGGCGAGGAGAATGGAACCTCGTTGGATGCAAAGGAGAAGGAAGAACGCAGCTGCCCTGTCCACTTCACACAGGAGGAAACGGAGCCAGCCGAGAGAAAGAAAGAAAGACACGGGCTTTACCAGGAGCCGGCAAACACCATCCGTAGCCGGATCCTGCCTGCCGCCTGCTGGGCTGAGCGCGACCCCCCACTCTTTTATTCTCTGATGAGTCGGAGTCCGTCTGGGGTGCCAGTCAGTCCTTGGGAGATGAGGTCACACGCCATTGATGCTCACTTGGCATCTGGCATTTCACGTGGCGTCTAATGCAACGTCAGACTTCAAAGATTCACATGTGTGGAATGAATGAATGAATGAAGCATGAATGAATGAATGAGTCAATGAGCGGGTGAATGAATGAATGAATGTGTACATGAGCAGGTGAATGAGCTGACGGCGGCGTCTGGTCTCCAGCTGTTTGCTCGGCAGCCTGTGCTCTGGACAATTATTCTGCACAGATTCCCAGGAAGATGTTGAACGAGCGTCAACATAAAAAACAAACATTTCCAACGTCCACGGCGTGCCGCCCGTGCACCAGCGCGTTGTTCTCTGTTGGAGGGTCCGCGGGCAAGCAGCGTTCTGTGTGACCTAGTGGGATCCACTGTTAACACAGACGACAGAGTTTTATTTCTGTATGCGCTTATTGTTTGTGTTGCTGGGGACTAAACCCAGGGGCATTCTATCTCTGAGGTACACCCTAACCTCCCCCCTTTTTTAAATTTGGAAATAGTGTCTCTCTAGGTTGCTGAGGGTCTCGCTAAGTGGCTGAGGCTGGCCTCCAATCTGCGATCCTCCTGCCTCAGCCCCCCAAGTCCGGGGATCACAGGCGTGCACCACTGCGCCCGGCTGAGCCGTGGTTTCCAGCGCTATTGACTTCAGGCATCCATGATCTCTGGGTGGCTGATCCTTTCCTTGGAATCTGCCGGAGACCATGGCAAAGCAGCCATGGATTTAGGGGACCCCCCCACTTCGCAAGCCCTTGCCGCCTCTCTCCTCCGCTCCTAGACAGCACCCTCCCAGCCCCGTTGCAGCGGGTTTCAGTTTTGTATCAATGATAACTTTTCTCCGTGGAATTAAAAGTCTGTGATACTTCCTGAGATATCCTCCTGTCTCGAGCCACCCCACCCCTGTCTTTGTTTTTGCAAGAGTGCCTGCTTAATTAGTTTTGCATGAAATGTGTGCTACCAACACCTGAGCTCCTTCCCCTCCTTCCTGGCCCTGTTCACAGGGACACCTGCCACATCCTGTTCTTTGTGCTCATCTCCACTGACTCCTGCCCCGGAAGCACCGACTCTTGCTAAACCAGTGGCCCTCTTTTATGTATGTATTTATTTATGTTTTTAATGTGGTGCTGGGGATGGAGCCCAGGGGCATTCTACCTCCAACCGACACCTCCACCCGCCCTATTTTGTTTTTTTATTTGGAAACAGGATCTCACTAAGTTATGGAGGGTCTCGCTAAGTTGCTGGGGCTGGCCTCCAACCTGCGATCCTCCTGTCTCAGCCTCCCAAGCACTGGGGTGACCTTCTTTCTGAGCTGGAGTTGACACAAGCCGATAGGACAGGGTAGAAAAGAATAGAAGGAATGCACGACCGGCCCTTTCTTCATTAAGGAGGAAACAGGGCAGGTAGATCTATTAAGAGGAAGTCACACCTGGATGTTTGGGGAATATTTAACTGGACAGTTTATGCAAGAACAAAAGTGAGAATGTTAAGGCCAATAAAGGAGAAAGGGCGAGGTTCATGCGGGGTCGGGAGACAGACAGGCTGAGCAACAACACTGCTGTACAATGTCTACCTTGACCATACTGCTTTATAAACCAGGAGCGCTGGCACACACCTGTCATCCCAGTACCTGGGAGGCTGAGACAGGAGGATCGCAGGTTCAAGGACAGCCTCAGCCACTTAGTGAGACCCTGTTTCCAAATAACAAATAAAATAGGGCTGCGGGTGTAGCTCGGAGGTAGAATGCCCCTGGGCTCAATCCACAGTACCAAAAGATAAATATGTAAAATAAAATAGGTTCGATCCCCAATATCACCAACAAGAAGTACAAAAATATTAAATAATATTGACCAGTTGGTGTGGTAGTGCACGCCTGCAATCCTAGTACTTGGGAGGATGAGACAAGAGGATCGCAGGGTTGAGGTTGAGGCCAGCCTCAGCAAGGTAGCGAGGCCCTCAGCAACTTAATGAGACCCCATTTCAAAATTAAAAATAAAAAAAGGGCTGAGAGTGTAGCTCAGATGTAGAATGCCCCTAAGTTCAATCCCCAGTACACACACACACACACACACACACACACACACACACACACACACACATTTTACTTAGTAGCCATAAATTCTTGAATGTGTTACCTGTTAAAATTAGGATAATTTATTGGGAAAAGTCATACCCAGACAAGAAAAGTGGGTTTAAAATATGTTAAGCACCCAGCTAAGCGTGGTGGCGCTCACCTGTGATTCTAGCCCTTGGGAGGCTGAGACAGGAGGATCGCAGGTTCGAGGTCAGCCTTAGCAACTTAATGAAACCCTGTTACAAAATAAGAAATAAAATAGGGCTGGGGGTGTAGCTCAGAGGTAGAATGTCCCTGGGTTTAATCCTCAGTACCCCCAAAAAATTCAGAATAATTTATTGGGAAAATAATACTGAGAGAAGAAAAGGGGGTTTAAAATATATCAAGCGCTAGAGGCAGAAAAGCTGTTTTCCACTAAAGCAACAACAACCCCAAAGACCTGTGAGCACGCAATGAGATATGTGTGAAGTATAGTCAGGGCTTCGACTTTTTATAAATCCAAGACTTGGCTTTTCCTTGTAATTTCAAGCAGTATACTCCTTTGACTTTTAAACCAAATTTGCAACAATATGAACCAATGTGATTTTTTAAAAGAATTTGATATATCTTTGGTCGGACTTGACCTCTGTGTTAAAGTTCATGGTGTTTAGCTTTATTTAGAGCCTCCCCCCCAAAAAAAACAAATAGTGTGTTATTAATAATGTGGGTATTTGGGGTTTTTTTTAAAAACATTACATTTTTATAACAGTTTTTTTTTACCATTTCGATTTTGCCAAGATTTAGATGAGTTTTATGGATTCGGGCACATCTGTTGTCACACTTAAGAATGTAAGTTTTAGCTGAGCATGGCAGTGCATGCCTACGATCCTGGTACTTGGGAGGCTGAGACAGGAGGATCACAGGTTGGAGGCCAGCCTTAGCAACTTAGTGAGACCCTCAGCAACTTAGTGAGACCCTGTTTCACAATAAAATAGGGCTGAGGGTGTAGCTCAGAGGTAGAACGCCCCTGGGTTCAATCCCCAGTACCAAAGAATAAGATAAAATAAAAGAGAGGCCGCCATCGGTAGAATCGAGACTTGTATATCAGAGTCATAGTATCTACTGGGAAGAAATCACATTCCTCTTAGGTCCTCCCTTAATTCTTTTTTCTTCTTCTAGCGATGGGTCTCTTATGCTTCTTCTTTTTTTTTTTTCATTTATATTAGCTCATAACGTTGTGATGGCTAACTCCATACTTAATATATATGTGCTTAGAACTCAGTTTGAATTTTTTGGGGGGTGTGGTACTGGGGATTGAACTCAGGGGCATTCTACCTCTGAGCTACACCCCCAGTCCTATTTTATTCTTTATTTGGAAACAGGGTCTCACTAAGTTGCTGAGGGTCTCCCTAAATGGCTAAGGCTGGCCTCAAAGCTGCGATCCTCCTGTGTCAGCCTCCCAGGGACCGGATGACAGGTGTGCGCCACCACGCCCGGCTTAGTTTGAATCTCTTGAGAACACAAACACAGCCCGTTTGGTTTGCGGCTGGGTCTGCAGCATCTAGAAGAGCCCAGACACATGCTACCGGCTCCATAAATATTGGTTGCTGAAATGGCGCTCCCGGCTGATTCTTCCCCGTTGGTTGTTGTGTGTGCGTGACCGAGCCGGCCGTGGTCTCGTGCCGGTGACGGGCATTTCCTGCACGGGAAGGGTTAAACAGATAGCCCTTAGATTATTCTGGTATGAAACAGCCCTTTCAAAACCAGCCTGGGGCTCTTTTTTTTTTAATATATGATGCTGGTTTGATCTTCAGACAGCTATACACTTTTAATTACTGTGCAGGCTTGGGTTACTCTCCTAACCTCTGCAACACGGACATGGCGACAGCATTCAGTGCTTTGTCCGTGATGGGGTGACGGACCCACCTTTGGACGTGGGTGCTGGCAGCTCCGTATCCTCAGTTGGAATTGCCTCTGGAACATAATCATATATCCTTTATTTATTTATGTTCAGAGATAGTTCTGAATGGGGCTGTGTCCAGCGATGCCAGTGGCTTCCGTCCCTCCACGGGACAGCAGGGGAGGTCTTTGCGCATCAAGATGAGACTTGAAATAACCATTGACCGATGTTGAAGCTCAGAGACAAGAAGAAAGCCCAGCCTTAGTCCATGGCGGGTCTGTCATTCCTGGGGTGTGGTAGTTATTGTGTCTTTTCTGAAATCTACCATTAAGAGGGATGGGGTGCATGGGAACCTGGCACGATATCCTTTAGGGCAGGTCTTCTATACCTTAGCGTCTTGACAAGGGCCCCATCTTAAAGACAGGGACACCTTCGAGGTACACGTCCGGTGATCTATGCTCCTCTTGGCCCCCACCTAACCCTCCAGTTGCAGCTCCTTCCAGACAGAAGTCAGATATTTTCTTTCATGTTGAGGCCCCTCTATCAACCACACATAATGTACAGACTTAGTGTGTGCATCCGTGTAGGTTGGGGATGGAACCGGTGTCCTCTGCCACTGAGCTGCACCCGCAGCCCTCTTTCTGTTTTTATCCAAGCTACATAGTTCAGTGGGTTTTTGAATCAAAGGGTAATATGGACATTTCTCTTCGTCTCTAGCTTTTTAATTTTTAGAAAAATTTATTTATTTTGTGTGTGTGGTACTGGGATTGAATCCAGGGGCATTCTACCTCTGAGCTACACTCCAGCCCTGTTTTTTTTTTTTTATTTGGAAACAGGGTCTCACTAAGTTGCTGAGGGTCTCACTAAGTTGCTGAAGCTGGCCTCCAACCTGCGATCTTTCTGTCTCGGCCTCCCAAGGACTGGGATTCCAGGCGTGCGCCCCCATGCCTGGCTTCTCTGTCTTTTCTGATAGGGGTTTCCGATTAGGTATGTGGTAGCTGGCATTTCAGTGATACAGTAGCCTATTTTCTTTCTCCTAAAAGGCATTACTATATCACACAGTATGTTAACCTTTCCTTTAGACATCTCATGATACTTAGATACTTTTGGTTAACAAAAATTTCTATTGAGACTGGAAGATTTGGCTTGCCTGCTAACCCTCTCCTCTACCTCCCCCACAAAAAAAAAAGAAGAAAGAAAGAAAAAAAACATCAGCCCTTAAATTACTCATGCGTCCTGAGGCAATTTTCCCAGGACAAATGTTCATCTTTACTTTCTCTCTCGTGTTAAGTTGTCTTTGTTGACCTCTGCCAGCTGCAGGGAATCCGGTCCAACTTTGACTTCACAACCAGGGTCCTCCCAGGTGAGGATCTGACTGTAAAGAGAAGGCTTATTTATGATGGTGTATGCAAACAAATACGACACTGTGATCCCAGTATATGGGAGGCTGAGACAGGAAGATTGCAGGTTCGAGGCTGGCCTAGGCAACTTATCAAGGCCCTCAGAAATTTAGCAAGACCCTCTTTCAAGATTAAAAACTAAAATTTTTAAAGGGATGGGGGTGTAGGTCAGAGGTATAATGCCTCTGGGTTCAATCCCCAGTATGAAGAAGAAGGAGAAGGAGAAGAGGAGGAAAAGGAGGGAGAAGAAGAAAGAGGAGGAAAGAGAAGAGGAGAAGGAGGAAGAGGAGGAGGAGGAAGAGGAGGAGGAGGAAGAGAAGGAGGAGGAAGAGGAGGAGGAGGAAGAGGAGGAGGAAGAAGAGGAGGAAAAGGAAGAGGAAGAGGGCAAAGAGGAGGAGGAGGAGACCAAAAAGAAGAAGAAGAAGAAGAAGAAGAAGAAGAAGAAG
>PVJS01058347.1:0-11809 GCA_004027185.1 Glis glis
ATAGATGATAGATAGATGATAGATAGATAGATAGATAGATAGATGATAGATAGATAGATAGATAGATAGATAGATAGATGATAGATAGATAGATAGATAGATGATAGATAGATGATAGATAGATAGATAGATAGATGATAGATAGATAGATAGATAGATAGATGATAGATAGATGATAGATAGTCTGGGGATATAGCTCAGCAGTCCCAGCACCATCATGTTCTAACTATGCAAATGGGGACAGAGCTCTCCCCTCCTGTGAGCCTCAGTTCTTACATCTGCAAAGTGAACACAACATCCAACTACCATCTAGTGGAATTATCCTATTCAGGAAAAAACAAGAAAAAGAGAGGGAGGAAGGAAGGGAGGGAAGGAGGGAGAGAGGGAGGGAGGGAAGGAAGGAGAGAGGGAAGGAAGGAAGGAAGGAAGGAAGGGAGGGAGGGAGGAAGGAAGGAAGGAAGGAAGGAAGGAAGGAAGGAAGGAAGGAAGGAAGGAAGGAAAGAAGGGAGGGAGGGAGGGAGGGAGGGAGGAGAGGAATCCACAGAGGGGTTTCTCATCCTCTGAAACATCTCCCTCAAAGCCAGGATGGCGGATGCTGAGAACACCTTGGCAGTTCTGAGCTTCAATCTGGAACCAAGGGTTCACGAGATGCACCTGGGCCCCCTTCCCCAGGCCCTGCCTCTGCTGCCAGCCGCTGGAAGCACAGCCAGATCCCAGGCTCCAGGAGGCTGCATCTGGATGGGGGCAGAGGGGCCGGGGCCACAATAGGCAGTAGAGAAGCCTGGAGGGAAGCAGGCAGTGAGCCCAGGATGAGCCCCTCCTGCTCTGCCACCTCCACCCTCAGACCAGACAGGCCCCAGTGCCCACCTGGGGCTGGGCGTGGAGGGTTGTGGATGCTCACCTGCCCCTGGATCCCTTCGCAGGTCTGTTTAGAGGACACAGAGGGGCCACATGGGATCCCTAAGTCCCCGTGATCCACAGCGGCCTCCACTGTGCCCTACCCTCTCCACCCAGCACCCACCGGCTTCTAAGGACGCTCCCTTCCATCCTCTCCTCAGAGCTGGGGTCCCACAGCTTCTGAGGCTGTCGCAGCACAAGTGGGCCTCACTTCTCATTGGACCATCTTTCTTACTAAAATAACTATTTATAGTAGCATCAGAAATGAAGACTTCTCTCTCATTTTGCCTTCTTAAACAGATCTGCAGTCTACAAACATGCTCACCTTTGGTCATTCCTCAGAGTGCAGGGTGGGAACATCATACTCCACGTAAAGCATCAGCCATGGGGGACCCGGGAGAGATGAAGGGGCTGGTAGACCAGCAGTTCTCAGCCCCCACGTACACATTGGAATCGCCTGGGGACATTTTAAAACTGCCAATGCCCTCCCCTCCCCAGACCCTGATTTAATTGGAGTAGGAGGCACAGGTGACTGTAAAAGATTTTGGTGCTTGGCCATGGTGAGGACCACTGCTCTGCATCCTCCTCAGACTTCAGGGGGCACCTGTGTCACCTGGGAAGCTTGTTAACATGCAGACTCCAATCCACCGGATCTAGTGCAGGGTCTGAGATTGCACCTCTCTAACAAACTCCCGGGTGAGCCCACACTGCTGGGCAGAAGACGACGCTTTGAGTAGCAGGGGGCTCTCCAGCTCTCTATCCTACGCCACTGAGCTGTGCCTCTCTCCCTGTCTGGTTCTCCTTTGCTGATTGTGCAGTGACTGACTTGGGCCTGGAGGGAAAGAGAGGCTGGGGTGTGGCCTCCTGCTCCTCCCACCTGGCTCCACCATGTCTGGGTCTGCAGAGCTGACTCACTCCTGGGGGCAGGCAGTGGAGGGGTGATAGGGTGGGAGGGGGAAGCTGGCCCAGGAGCCCTCGCCTTCCATGAGCTGTCCCTGCCCACCAGCATTGGTGGCCTCATCGGTGTCCCACCTCTGACCAATCAGACCTGCAAACCTCCTCCTTCTCCAATGTCATGGTTTGAATTTTAAAATGTCCCCCAGAACATATGTGTTGCCAATGCAGCCAGGTTCAGAGGTGGGACATGGCTGGCGGTGTGTCACTGGGGGATTGGCCTTGGGGACGATATCTCCCTGGCCCCCTCCTCCCTTTTTCTCTCTATTTCCTGATACCATGAGCTGAGGGAGTCTTTTCCTCCTCCACCACGCCCTGGGGCCCTATCACCCAGCTGTTTCTGCCTTGGAGCTGTCTAATCATGGACCAATCTCTGAAACCATGAGCCCCAAATAAACCTTTCTTTCTCTAAGATGTGGTTGTCAAGTATTTTGGTCACAACAATGCAAAATCTGACTAAAATAGAAATTGGTGCCTAGAAGTAGGGTCACTGCTGGGTCCAACACAAGCTCAAGAGTTTAATAGTGGAAAGTTGTTTTAGAAAGTTTGCTTTGAGAATAAGCCACGAGGGTACTCTGTTTGCATGGAACTACCTAAAAAGTCATTTCACTGTGCTCAACCACCAAGACACTCAGAGGTGGCAGAAGCCCTGGTCCAAGAGGGTCTGGCTACTGCTTGAGCTGGTAGCAGACCTTGGCATTGTCCACGTGGTTCTGGTTCTGCAGGAATAGAAGATGCTGGAGTTACAGGATAATGGAAGCTTCTACCCAGATTTCAAAGAAAGGCCTGAGAGGCCAGGCAACATGTCGCAGGGTCTGAATCCTTGAGGGAAGGCCCCGAGGGGGCAATTTGTGGAGCTTTGAGGGTAAAACTGAAGCTGCAGTAGAAACCCTGGGAATTCAGAGATGCCAGGAATGTGGAACATCTTCCAAGAAAGCCTGCAAGCTCTTTATTCTGTTACATAGATATTTTCATGTGATATCATTTTCCTTCTTCTTGAAGGACTTCCTATATCATTTCTTGTAGTGTTCTGTGATTAATTCTTCTATCTTTTGCATGTCTGAAAATGTCCTATTTTGCCTTCATTTTGGTAAGCACTTTTGCTGGGTAAAGAAATCTAGTTGGCAGTTTTTTCTTTCAGCCTATTAAAGATGTTGCTCCACTGTCTTCTAACTTGCATAGTTTCTGAGAAGGAATCGGCTGTCAGCACGATCTTCGTTCCTTTCTGTGTAGTCTGTCTTTACTCTCAAACTGTCTCTTGGACATTTTCATCATCACTGGATTTGAGAAACTTGATTAATGCCACATCTCAATGCCATTTCCTTCATATTTCTGGTACCTAGTTCTGTAAGTTTATGATTTTTATCAAATTTGAGGATAAATATTTTAACTACTATGTCTTTCAGTCATTTTTCTGTAAACTTTCCTCTCCTTCGTGAACTCCAATTTTATGTGTATCATGTCTCTTGAAATTGATTCAAATTATTAATAATCTTCATTCTTTTTCAATTCTTTTTTTTTTCTCTGCATATCTCATTTTGGATAGTCTCTATTCCTATGTCTTTATATTCAGTAAATTTTTATTCTTAATGTCTAGCCTGTGGTTAGTTTTATTCAGTTAATTTTACATTTCAGACATTATAAATTTCTAGAATTCAATTTTGGATTCTTTTATGCCTTCTGTGTCTCTGTTCTTTGAACATCTGGAATACAGTATCATAACTATTTTAATGTTCTCATTCCAGTGTTGGTGTGGGTTATGTGTTAGTTTCTCTTGGTTGATTACTATCCTCATTTTAGGCTATGTTTCCCTGCCTCTTTGTATGGCTAGTAATCTTTGTTTAACTGTCAGACATTGTGACTTTACCCTGGTAGGTCTTGGATACTTTTGTATTCCTATATATATTCTTGAGCTTAGTTCTAGGATACAATAAAATTACTTGGGAAAAAAATTGATCCTTTGGGGTCTTACTTTTAACTTATTATGTTAGACTGAAGAAAGTCCCTCAAAACTTCATGTTCACCTGAAACCTCAGAATGTGACTTTATTTGAAAATAGAGTGTTTACAGATGTGATGAGCTGAGATCATACTGGATTAGGAGAGCCCAAAATCCAGTGACTGGTATCCTTACCAGAAAGCCATGAAAAGATACCCAAGGACCCCATCACGTGAAGATGGAGGCTGAGACTGGGGTGACGCATCTACAAGCCAAGGAGTGCCAAGGGACTGATGACGGCCACCAGGACCTGGGAAAGGAGCTGGAAACGGATTCTCCCTCAGAGTCTTCAGAAGAAACCAACTGCCAACACCTGGATTTCAGGGCTCTGGCCTCCTGAACTGTGAGAGGGCATTTTTATTGTTCAAAGCCAAAGCCACCTCGTCTGTGATGGCTTGCTATGGTAGCCCTGGGAAGCTAACACACTTGTATCAGGCAGACCAGTGCAGTGTCTAGTCTAGCACCAACTATTCCCCACAGTGAGGCAGGACGCTTTTTTGAGCACTCTACCCTGTACCCACGAGTTCCAAGGACGTCAGTATAGCTGGTGGGCGCGGGCACGATTCCTGACCCTGGGTAGTTGCTGGCCACTGAGCACCCTGACCCTCTCTGGTCACTCTCCCTTCGCACTTTGCTCTCACAATGCACCGACCAGGCCAGCACGCAGGCGAGTACTGGAAGGCGGCACCCTGGACTCTGGGCTTCCCTCTCCCTGTGTAGCTCCCTCTTTCTGGCCTTCCCTGGGTCCTGGCTTCTCTCCTCAATTCCTGGGCCTGCCAGGCTCCACCTGGCTCCTCCCCCTGCGCTTCCATCTGAAAATTGCCCTAAGGCAGGAAGCCACGGTGATCCTAGGACGCACCTGCCTGTTCCCTTCTCCTCGGGATCAACGTTCTTCATCATCTGATGTCTAGTGTCTTAAAAGGCATTTTTTCATCTTCCTTCCTTCCTTCCTTCCTTTCTTCCTTCCTTCCTTCCTTCCTTCCTTCCTTCCTTCCTTCCTTCCTCCTCTCCCCCTCCCTTCCTCCCTGTCTCCCAGTCCTCAGGTAGGAGAACTGATTCATCCTGGGCATGAGCACAAGTCCCCAAATCACCATAGCCGGAAGTCTTAGAGTCTAAAGGAGTCTTATAATCTTGGGATAATTAAATCATAAAATCCTAGAGTCATGGGTTTGTAAAACTACCAAAATTTGGATTCTTGTGGTCATCTCTAATATTTAGTTAGTAAAAATTGTGCCAGGCTCTGGGCTCAGCACTTCACGCACACTGTGTCCTGTTGTCTCCATGACAACCCTGGGAAGTAGGAACTACCATTTTGCCTCATTTTCCAGATGAAGAAATGGAGGCTCAGTGAGGTCGGGCCCCCTGTAAGCAGCGGGGTCAGGACTCTGCCCCAATTTCTCAGCCTCCAAAGCCCACACCGTCAGCCTCTCTGCTGTTTTGCCTCCTGTGGGGCCTCTTTGCCAATTGCTCGCCTGTCCTTTGTGCCCACCTCCAGTAATGGGGAACTCCTTACGTCTCCCCAGAACTGCCATCCATCCCTCTTTGGTACATCTCTCTTTCTCAGGCATCCACCTATTGGCCCCAGATCTGCCTTGGGAGACCCCATGGGAGACAGACCTTCACCCAGAGTCCCTGTAGGGAGAGGGAGCAGTCACCCAAGAGGGAGAAGTGATTGCACTGGAGGAGAGAGTCAGGTTAGGAAGGCCCAGATGCAGCTGTCCCAAGTGAAAGATGGGGGAGTTTATCCTGGGGGAGGGAATCCACCAGAGACATCAGGACCAGGCCACTCAGAAACCAAAGAGAACCAAGCCCAGAATATCGGGCGGTGGGGGTGAGGAATACATTTATAATTATAATTCCCTGCAGTCAGAGTGATGGGGCCTAATGAGATTGGAATCGTAAGTGCTGTGCCTTTAATTTTTTGGCTCTCCTCCCTGCAAACTTATTTTACAGAATGTGTCTTGTGCCATCCATCCTCCCAGATGGCTTTTTAGGTGAAGTTGTTTGTTGGTGGGAGAAGAAAAGGGAAAGAAGGGTGAGGAGTGGCCCTGCCCCTCCCCGCCCCAGGAGGAGGAGAGGAAGTGGGAAAGGCAGGTGGAGGGTGTGCTGGGAGAACCCCTGTGGTCCTGAAAGGCCCTGGCATGGCCTCCTGGGACAGGACGCCAGGCACAGGTTCCCCACGACGTCACTGACAGTCACTGACCTCACTGTGTCCGGTACTGGTTGAACACTTTGGATTCATTGGTCCAACACATCCTCCCACATCCCTGTGCAGCAGGTGCTGTGACCATCCTCAGTCCCCAGAGAAGCTCAGAGAGGTGCAGGCACTGACCAAGGTCACACAGCAGGTGAGAGGCTGACTCAGGACTCAGAGCCCTGGCTCTGAATGGCACAAAGTCCCTCCCAGACTGACAGCAGGAAAGGCCTTAGAGATCAGCCCACCACAGCACTAAGGTCCCCCGGCCTCAGTTTCTCCTCTGGGCAGTGAGCTGGCTGTTGTAGCTCAGTGGCCCCCTGGCCCGACTCTGCATCAGCATCCCCAGGGGCTTCTCAGCAATGCTGGGGCCTGGGCCCCACTGCAGTCCTAGGGCATAAGCCCCACCCTATTCCAAGCCGCTCTGCCTCCCAACCCACTTGCACAGGATAACCCACAGGCTGGGGGTCCAGAACCCACGGCCCTCTCCAGTGAATTCTTCAGGTCAGCCATTGCTGGACGGGGAGGAGGGGATAGAAGTGCCCATTGCCGCAGACCTGTGCTCACCCAGCGGGAGGACCACGAGGGACTCCATTTCCCTCTTGCCCCCTCCTTCCTCGGTGCAGCCCAGCAGTCCTCCCCTCCCCCAGCCAGGCTGTGAGGGGCCCACAGATCAGGGCTGTCCCAGGCCACGCATGGCGCATCCACCCTCCCAGTGAATGGTCATGAGTGGGAAGAAGGAGTGCAGGGACAGGAGCACACTCCCACGGGGATGTCACCGCAGAAACTCCAAGCTCACTTCACTGTGGCCCTTTTTGTTCCGGCGTTACATTTTCCCAGGTAGCCGATGAACCGCTCAGTGGGGCACGCACACACACACACACACACACACACACACACACACACCTCCGTTTCCTTTCCTTCCCTGAGGACAAGCTGGGTCTGTCAGCTTCCTCAGACACCCCCAGTGAAGAGGAAAGGCGGAACAGCTACGTGGTTCCAGGTGGGGACACTGCACCTGCGCTTGTCCCAGGGGCTATGCACTGTGGCTCCTCCCCGGCCTCACCACTGCAGGCTCCTCTGAAATGGGCGTCCTCACTCCCTTTCCCGGGGCCTGAGCCCTCGGGGGTCATGGACGGCCTGCCCTGCAGCTGACAGGGGAAGCCCAGCAAAGGAAGACGCGTCCCCTGGTGAACCACAAGACTCCCATGGGACATCTGAGGAGCAAAGGTCCTGTCCTGAGACCCTTCTGGTCCCTCCACCCAGCCCATTCTCTGGTCCCCATCACACTGGGGCCTCTTGGATCAGGACGAGGTAACTGGGCACAGAAGATATTCTGTAAGCACCGGCCTCCCGCAGAAGCTGGGGTGGGGGCGGAGGCTGTGGAGGGAGGTGGGCGTCCGGTCACAGCCATCTTCCCTGTGGCAGTAGTCCTGCTTCTACCGCTGGTGCGGGCTGTGGACAGGGATGTGGCTCGGGGAAAACTGACTGAAGGTGACAGATGAGAATCCCCCTGGGTTTCTGATAACGAAGCTGCAATGTTGGTGACCAGCAATGATAACCCATCTCCTGTGCTAGGCACTGTGCCAAGCCCACATTCTCTGTCTCCTGGAGTCCTCAGGATGGCCACAGGAGGAAAGACCCATTTTAGAGAGGAAACCGAGATACAGAAAGAATCCATCTCTCGCCTGTCCTCAGTTTGGGCCCCTCTTGGTTCTTGTGTTGCTGAAACCGCCAGATTTTCTGGCAGACCCCACTCCGTGGATGAATGTAAAATTCGTTTACGTCCATGTTCTGAGGAAGGCATGGAAGTAAAGATTGACCCTTTTAGAGAAAGTCTGCAGAGTGTCAGCAACACGGAATACTGTGTCCACCAAGGCCAGCTTTGTCGCAGGTGCCCACTAGGGAACAAATATGGCCCAGTCACGCACCGGCTCAGCACACACAGAGGAGACTGCTACCAGGACCATGGAGGGACAAACAGCCCATCGACGCCAATCTCACAGCCTGGGTGGGGGCCGCCAGGTCTCCAGCTTCTAGGGGATAGAGGTCAGAGGTGAGAGGTCAGGGGTGGGGAAGACAGAAGCTCTCCAATCTAAGACAGGAGCTACTGGGCTCAGAAGTTTCTCCTGATTCAAACTTGCCCCATGAGATCCAACTTCAGAATTTTGTTAGAACTGCTGGAATTTATTTATTTTTTTACTTATTTATTTCCTGTAAAGTTGACGTAGTCGAGGTCAGTACAGACATCTGGGGGGCCTTCTGAAAGAAAAGGGCTGCCTTAGATTCCGCCCACCACAGAGAGAAGCAGAGGGACCCTGGATAGATGACAGTGTTTCAGAACCCAGATCCATAGGAGCCGGAAGTCTTCCCTTTTGTTATTGAGTTCTTATCCCTTGTGTGGGGAAGAGTCACAGCTAGCTTAGAAATATTATGGGATAGCAATATTTGATAGATAAGAAGACTGAGGATCAGAAAGGTCAGGAATCTGACCAAGAGAACCCAGCTAGAAAATGAGAGCCAGCTCTCTCCATCTCCAGAGCATGCGGAAAGAGAAGGAACGGTGCTTCCATCGGGGTCCAGGTGGCTCTTCCATGCAGCGTCCACGTGGAGACTCCATGATCCGGGCCGCTTTAATCTTGTGACTTCACCATCTCCCACGATCCCCGCGGCAGGACCCTCAGGTCCCACACTGGCCACTGAATGCTCAAAAGCAAAGCAATGCTCAGCTCCTTTGTGAAATAATTACACGATCCTCAAATAGCTTCAAAGGAGAGAGCAAGTATAACCCTCAAGTGCCAGAAGGAAAGGAGACCCGCACAGGTAGGTTCTAGAAGTTTCTACCTCATGCCTATAGCATGGGTCCATGAGCCTCAAATCTAATTATTATTACCATTATTGTTGTTGTTATTCATTGTAGCAAGCACTTGTATGCTTGGGTGTAATTACCTGGAGCTGTTCTAAATTCTTTACATGTGCTTCTACACATTCATCTGCAGTCATTATGATTCCAATTTTACAGAGTGAGCAATCGAGGCCCAGAGAGAGAAAGATGCCCATGTTTGCACAAAATCCCAGAGCCAACATTCCACCCAGTCTGACTTCAGAGTCTGGGTCCTTAACTGCCTTGATGCGCTGAGCATGCATGAGGCACAGTGAACAGAGACAAAGCAAATGAACGTGAGTGATGGAGAGCTCCAGCGAAGGGTGGAAGCAAGAGACGCATATGACCGTGTGTGTGTGTGTGTGTGTGTGTGTGTGTGTGTGAGAGAGAGAGAGAGAGAGAGAGAGAGAGAGAGAGAACCCTGGGGCTTTCTGCCTCTGAGCTACACACCCAGCCCTTTTTATTTTTTATTTTATTTTTTTTATTTTATTTTATTTTATTTTTATTTTATTTATTTATTTATTTATTTATTTATTTATTTATTTATTTGCAGTACCAGGGATTGAACCTGGGGCATTCTACTTCTGAGCTACACCCTCAGCCCTATTTTTTATTTTTTATTTGGAAACAAGGCCTCGCTAAGTTGCTGAGGCTGGCCTCAAACCTGTGATCCTCCTGCCTCAGCCTCCCAAGTACTGGGATTACATGCATGCTCTATAACGCCTTGCTTTTACTTGTCTTTTTAAAAGAGCACTTGGCCATCCGGTTTCAACAGATATGTGTTGAACCCACTGTGTGTCAGGCAGTGTTCTGAACACTGACGGGGCAGAGGGAAGGCGGCAGCTTTGAAGCTAACCAGAGACCCGGAGGAGGAGTCTGCCTGCAGCACTAGTACCTCGGGCTCCCAACTTAGGGCCGCTGCTCGCCCTTGTCAAGTGGCCTCCTGAAAGCCGCAGAACCTGAGGTTATTATCAAGTGGCTGGGAAATAGGAGACACAAGCCAGGGCTCTGTGCACCAGTACTACACAATGAATTACCACCTGAGGCCAATCAAATTAGTAAAAAAATAATAAAATAAAGTAAGACAATAATACCTGATGCTGGTGAACATGTGGTGGGATAAGCATTTTCATGTAGCACTGCAGGGGGAGTGTCAGTCAGGCAAATCTTTCAGGAACACGATTAAATAGTAAAGAACATGGGGCTTAAACATATCTATGTCCTTGGATGCAGTGCTTCTACTTTTAGGAATCTGTTCTGAGGAAGAAATCAGGCTTTCAGGCAAAAGCAATGCCCAAGATGTTCATCACAGTCTGATGATATATAAGAACAAAACAAGCCGGCCATGGTGGCGCAGGCTTGTAATCCCAGTACTTGGGAGGCTGAGACCGGAGGATCGGGTTCGTGGCCAACCTCAGCTACTTAGTGAGGCCCTCCACAACTTCGTGAGACCCTGTTTCAAAATAAAGAATAAAAAATAGGGCTGGGGGTGTAGCTCGGAGGTAGAACGCCCCTGCGTTCAATCCCCAGTACCACAAAAAAAAAGAACAAAACAATGTAACCATTGTAACCATAGAATGAATATTGTAACCACCTAAGAATGAAACACTGTAAACACCGTAAAGAGTCCTCATGGGAGATGGCCCCTGTGTCCAACCTAAGGGACAGTGACGTGACGCTAATTTGGATGCATCTGAATGTTGGTGTATTAGGAAGTTATTAACATGATGCTTTTGAGAAATTTCTGATGATGAGAAAAAAATGTTCCAATATAATAGTGACTAGGAAATAAAAACTCAACCAAAAGCCAGATCCCAGTTACATAAAATTCAATATATGTACAATGAAAAATTAGTAGTGATTATAATAACAGAAATAACAGAGGCCGACCCTGCGGGGGCCCCAGCGGGTTCCCAGGGCCGTGGCTTCAGGGCAGGTTTGACGGCTGGGGCACTGACTGGAGATCTGCGGAGTCCCTCTCCCAGAAGCCACAGCCCTCCCTGCGGCACTTAAGCCAGGTCCCAACTGCGCCTCCTCAGGTCCCGGCAACGTGAGGACTCCGCGGTTGTCAGTCCCCAGCACTGCCCCGCCAGCCCTTGCTGGTCTCCCTAAATACCCACAGCTTTGTCAACAGTGTCCTCGGCCTGCTTCCCGGCCTGCCGCCCTGTGCGCAAGAGCCCTCTGTCCCCAGAAGAGACCCTGTGAGGACATCATGCTGCCAGGTCCCTTCTTCACCACCCCGCGCCCTGCCCCGTCTGCTCACTAACACACTTGAGCATGGCCTCTGTCCGGACAGCTGCTCCCCGGGTTCAAATCCCTCCTCTACTCCCCACCAGCTGGGTGAGCTTGGGAAAATCACTTCACCTCTCCCAGCTTTGAGTCTCTTGCTAGTGAAATAGGCATGACCAGGAGGACCCCGGGGGGACCCCGGAGGCTGAAACGTGACAGCAGTGCACAGCACAGCGTGCTCGGTGGAGGCCAAGTGGTGCCGCCCTGCCAGGGAGGTGATGGTGACCATCCTGGGTCAGGCTCTGTATTGGCCAGGGTTCTCTAGATTAACAGAATACACAGAATGAGTATATTTTAAAAAGGGATTCATCAGATGGGCTTACAGTTTGAAGCAATGTAGTCCCAGGTTCTGACTGCGCGTGGAGGGTCAGAGGAACCAGTAGCTGGTCGAACGGTCTAAGAGCTGGAGTCTTAGGATCGGAGCAACCACTAATTCAGTCCCAGTCCAAGACGTGAAGATCAGGAAGCTCTTCGGAGAAACGATGGTGAAGTTTCAGTTCCAAGAGCTGGAGGCCGAGAAGATCAAGAAGCTCTTCAGAGAAAGGCGAAGCCGGCGGCTGACGATCTCAGGCGAGAGCAGATGCGTTTTCCTC
>PVJS01058348.1:5000-11807 GCA_004027185.1 Glis glis
GTTGACAATGCAGATCAACCATCACAGTGGGCAAAAGCTCAGGGCTGGCCAGTGGGCCTCCACCTGTTGGTGCTCATCTCTTCTGCTCCAGGGACTCAGTGATTTGAATTTACCACCTCCCCCTGGCATGGGCTCCCCTGATGTCCTTTTGCTTCACCCAGGCAATTGGGGTGATAAGTAGAGAGCTCCCCAAACCTAGCGCATGGTGTCCAGACCTCTTTAGCTCCAGGCTTCTGATTCCTGCATGCACACACTGGAACCCCCTGCACCCTCACGTTCTGTCCCCATGAGGATTTCATGGTTTTTGGTTTCGATCGTAGGGATTCATCCATCTCACATCTGTGAGAGAAGTCCTGTGTGGGTCTGCCAGAGACCTATGCTAGTCCATTCAGGAGCAGCAATAAGTCTCCATTTATTTAAGTCATCCTTCCTTTCTCTCTCTGCTTCCAGCTGCCATGAGTTGAACAGCTTTCCTCCACCACACCCTGCTGCCATGATGTTTTTGCCTTGGAGCCGGCAGACTATGGACTGAGCCTCTGAAACCATGAGCCAAATAAACTTTTCCTCCTCTAAGTTGTGCTTGTCAGGTATCTTGGTCACAGAGACAAAAAAGCTGACTAATGTACTCACAGAGCCTTCTGATGTCTGAGTATGGGTGAAATTGGATGCCCAGGCTGAGAAATCTGCCTTGTCCTCAGATATCCCTTTGAACTGGGAACCAAGCCCTGCCCAAGTTTCTTTGACCAGGAACCTCTGATCTGTGTCTCCTGGGATTTAGCCCTTTGTACTATTGAATGTGAGTTTGGTTCATGGCTCCCCAAAGTCACATCTGTGTATGTATGATCAGCTCCTTACCTCTCATGGGGAACTGAAAAAAATTGAGGGTGAGAGTTGCTTTTGGGTTTTGGGGTTTCATTATTTCAAGATTAATTACTTTAATAATAAAATTTGCATTAATACCTTAATGGACTTTATACTTTTTATCATGACCTGGCCATATTTGAGAAAATTTAGAATCATAGTATTATTCTTGGGTCAGCAACAGAAGTGTGCACAGCCATGCAGAGATAGGGAAAGAAATTAAGCCATGAGTCTGTAAAGGCATAAATATAATTTTTATAATCGGGAAGTAATATTAAAATAACAATACATATATGTGTATTTATAGTGAAATTGGGTCACATTTATATGTACGATCCCCTCTAGACAGCTCCTAAGGCCCACAGGTCCTCACTTTACCTGATTACTTCTGCTAACCATGCTCCAAGGTCGCAACGTCCTTTAATTGCAAAAGGTTTTGATGAAGTGGGCTGCAGCCTCCAACCAAGTCCGTTTACAACCTGCATGTCCCTTCTTTCCCTGGAAACAGGTGTCTCCACCAGTTCACTTCCTGAAACTCATGCAAGGCAGTGCATCAGAAGGAACTGTCATTTACTAGCATACCCTCCAGTCTGCTCACTATCACCTTAGATGTGTACCGTGCAGGTTGGTTCCTGTCTTTTACTTGTTTTGATTTTTAATGTTCAACAATTCCTTGGTGAGCATCCTTATATATCTCCATATGCATTTGTTCAATTACTTCCTTAAACTACGTTTTCCCAAGTGGGCCAGATCTTTGTGTAAACTCTGTTCTTTTTGGGTGGTGCTGGGGATTGAACCCAGGGGCTTGTACATGCTAAGCACTTGCTCTACCACTAAGCCACATGCCAGCCCCAGGTGGAAATTTTTGGAGCCGTTGAAGCTTATTACTGGAATGAGTGAAACAATTTAAATTTCTGTCAACACAAACGTGCTGGTGTTAATATTTGTTTTGGTTTCATCTTAATCATATAATCCTTAATATAGATGTCATATTCTCTATAACATATGTGGGTTATGAATAAGGATTGTGACTATATAATTTATTACTCTAACCAGCACTTTCATCAAACCTTTGGGAGTTAAATGGAGTATTATTATAGTTGCACTAAGATTATGAGAATAAACTAGGACTTACCTGGGAAATGCTCGGAATATGATCTATTAATGAACTATAATAATGAAAATTGCCCATACACCCACCTCACAATGAAAGAACTAGAATGTTCCTTTTGCACCCTTCTATTTTTCCCTCTCTGTCTCCTCTGTCTTTCTCTAAGAGAGAACCCTCTCTTTGTGGTGATCATTCCCGAGATTTCAAAGAAATACTATTTAATGAGAAATAGGCACGCATCTCCAGACTTTTTACTGTTTAACTGCTCGTTTCTATAACTCGTGAAAGTACTACTGTTGTGTTTGTCATCTTTTGCAATTTGATTTTTCACACACTATTCTGTTTCTGAGATTTGTCCAGAGTGTCCTATGTTGCTGTCACATTTTCATTTTATAACTGTATACAATTTTAGTCCACTGTAAAATTTATCACAAATGATTTGCTCATTTTCCCATTGATAGACTTGATCTCTCAAAGTCTCCTTTTCTATGACAAACTATGCTCTGTGAATATTCTTTCCTCTGTCTCTGAATGTGCATGGTGAGGAGAGTCCTCGGGTGTATTTCCAGGAGAAGAACTGTTGGATCACAGGACATGCTAGTCTTCAACTTCATCAGAGAACAGAAAATTGTTTTCAATGGTGTCATGCCATGTTTTTTATATTCTCACTTAACTAGAGCATTACCCAAGATTTTTATGAATGGCAGTAAAAAAATGCAAAATGGTATCTCATTGGGATCTTGACTCTCATTTCTCTGATTACTTACTAATCATGTCAAGTATACGGCCTCATTGACTAGAGATCAATTTGAGAAGAGTTGGTGTCTTGACAGTTTTGGAGTTTTCCTATCC
Organism: Glis glis; assembly: GCA_004027185.1. Lineage (NCBI taxonomy): Eukaryota > Metazoa > Chordata > Mammalia > Rodentia > Gliridae > Glis > Glis glis. Next base: position 7,825 of record PVJS01058348.1, read on the forward strand.
CCAGTGACATGTTTTTTATTTATTTATTTAGGTCTTCTTTAATGATGCACACTAATGTTTCTTCACACAAACCTTCAGCAATCTATTTTTTAGATCATTGTACATATGTGTCTAAAATGTATTATATATTTATTATGTTCTATAAATATATATGTATATATTGTTGTTGCTGCTGGTGGTATAATTTTATGATTAGTTTTTATGTATTTAGTTGACAAATTGTATACATGTAATAGTACGACATGTTTTGAAGTATGTATGTATCATGAAATTATGGTTGTGTAATCTTAATTTTTTAAAAAAATATGTGTTCTGTTTGTTATTGGTGCATAGAAATTAAACTAATTTTTAAAATACTGACCCTGTTTTCAGCCATATTATTATTATTATTTTTATTTGGTGCTTTGTAATTTTACATCATATTGGGTATAGAGTGTCATACAGATGCATGTACATAGTTCTTGGTATTATCTTTAATGATTAATCTCAGAGACTTAGAGGCTTATGTCTTGACAAATATATCAACACAGAATCTAGTGTTTTCTTCCCAGTTTTTAATGTATTCTTGTTTTTTTTTAAGAAAAAAAAAACTACTGGTCTCCCTTCTATTTTCATGAGATCCTTTTTGTTTCCTTTTTTCTCTCTAGCCTCCACATAGGAGAGAAAACATAAGATCCTTGGCTTTCTGAGACAGGCTTATTTTGCTTGCTCTCTGGGGGGGGGTGCTGGAGAATGAAATAGATTGAAATATGTTAGGTGCACGTACAAATATGTCACAACGATTCCCACTATTACGTATAATTATAATGCACCAATAGCATTTTTTTAAAAGGAAAAGTGCACTGATTAGGACTCTAGACAATATTGAATAGAAATAGTGATATAAGACATCTTGTCTTATTCCTATTTTTAAAGATATTATTCTTCCTGCTATTTTAATAGCAACAATCTTTGCTGTTATTTTTTTCAGCAAATACCTTTCTATCAGATTCAGGAAGGTCTGATCTATTCATAGTGTATCAGGAGTTTGTGTTATGAATGTGAGATGGATTTTAACAAATGCTTTTCTGGTTCTATTGAATGATTTGGTTATAACAGCTTAATTTCTAAAATATTTTTTAGAAATATGGAAGTTTAAATGAAGGAAAGATAGTCCCCCCACACACAAGGTGGAGAAGTCCCTGAAAAAGAGTAACCCAACAGTTTATCCTTTAAATGTAAAGAATATAGCCGGGCGTGGTGGCGCACGCTTGTAATCCCAGTACTTTGGGAGGCGGAGACAGGAGGATCGGGGTTCACGGTCAGCCTCAGCTCTCTCTCTCTCTCTCTCTCTCTCTCTCTCTCTACTTAGGCCCTCTGCAACTTCGTGAGACCCGTTTTCAAAATAAAGTATAAAAAATAGGGCCGGTGGTGTAGCGCAGAGGTAGAACGCCCCTTGGTTCAATCCCCAATACCGCAAAAAAAAAATGTAAAGAATATACATGATATGTGTTTTGTACACACACACACACACACACACACACACACACACACACACACCACTGGAATTGATTTGCTATTTTTTAAAGATTTTTGTCTTCTGGTTCTGGTTCCTGGGTGAGGTTGGGCTGGCCTTCTTTCTTTTCTCCTCTGGCCTTGGTATTAAGGTTAGGTTCCCCTCATAGAATGAGTCAGGGACTATTTTTGTTTTGGTTTTCTATTATCCAACCTAGTTTGTTAATTTTGGAATTTTCTACTCATTAAAATTTCTAACATTTTCATAAAATGCTATAAAGCAGTTTGGCTTGGTCTTTCCTTTGTGGCAAGGCTTTTAACGATTTGGTTGAACTTTTTGAAGGGTGTTAGGACTCTTCCAGCTTCCCGTTTTCTCCGATCTGTTTCCAGAAGTCATGTTTTCCTGAGATTGTGTCCACTTCCTCAAAGTTTTCAAATTTGTTGGCACTAGATTGTTATTACAGCCATTATTTCATTATTAACCTTTTCTGTACTGATGTCCTCTTTTCTACTTGATATTATATATTTTTGTTCTTTCCTTTTCTTATTCTATTCTCTTTTTCCATTCTTTGGGAAGTTTGTTGTATTATTAGTTTTTTAAAGAGAAACTTTGAAGATTTATTGATTCTTACTGTATCTTTGATTCTTGGTCCATTCATTTCTGTTTTTACATTTTTTATTTCCTTTCTTCTTTCCTCTTCTTCTTCTTCTTCCTCCTCTTCCTCCTTGTATGTTTGGGATTATTCTTTTCCGAATGTTTGCCACTGGTACTCAGCTTCTTCCTTTTTTAGAACTTTACTCCTAATCACGGCTTTGCTGGCACTCTACAAAATCTGAAATGCAATAGTTTCATTATCATTCAGTTCCAGCGATTTTTAACTTTCTCCATATTTTTTAACCTACCAGTTACTTAGAAATGCTTATAAATTTCCAAATCTATAACATACATTTAGCCATACATTTTTCCCTACTGTCATCTGATTCTGTTGCATTGTGGTAAGGAAATGTGGTCTGTATGTCACACCTAGTCATCGAAATTGTTGAGACTTGCATTGTGGCTTAATCTGTGGCTTTTTTTTTTTTTTGGTAAGTGTTACATGCAGACTTAAGAAGACTGGCTAATTTCTAATTGTTGTATGCAGAGTTCTATGTAAATCTAATAAATAATTGCATGTCAGATCTTTCTTTATTTCCTTCCTTCCTTTTTTGTACTAGGGATTGAACCCAGGAGCATTCTACCTCTGAGCTACACCTTCAGTCCTTTTAAATTTTTGTTTTGAAACAGGGTCTTGCTAAGTTGCTGAGGGTGTCACTAAGTTGTTGAGGCTGGCCTTAAACCTGTGATCCTCCTGTCTCAGCCTCCCAAATCCTGGCTCTCAAATTTCTTTTCACTCTCCCCTGATGATGGTGGTTTGAGGGCTCTTCCTGTCTTGTACTAAAGGCACACACATGAGATGTGTGTCTCCCTGGGGCTCTGTGGCTGGTGCCTGGGGTGCTGGGGCAGACAGAGGATCCCCTGTTCTGGAGGTGGACACAGCACCATGAGCACAGGACAGGATGTCAGAACTGCTGGAGCAGGGCTCATTCTCTGCTGACCGACAATGCAAGTGACCTCCTGGCAGTCCTGCCTGTGGGCGAGAGGCTGAGCTGGCTGGGTCTGGGTATGAGCTGAGGAAATGAATCGACACCTTCATTCAACAAATACTACTGGTGCCTGCACCGAGTTGGGTTCTGGGCAAATGCTCCGGCCCTGGCATCACAGGCTCCCCTTCTGCAGAGCCATCCGACATCTGTGAGAGCAGCATCCTTCGCGCAGGAACCCAGCATCCCTCGCAGGAACGGGGCAGGTACCCAGCATCCCACGCAGGAGCGGGGCAGGTACCCATTCATGCTGGGGCATCATGCCACACCAGGAAGGCAAAGGAGCCATGGCCAGGGGTCAGGTCAGCGTGCGAGAGTCTGGCTGAGGGGCATCTTAAGCCTCTGTCTTCCCCCTTCTCCAACCTGCAGGCGCCTCAGGAGGTCTTGGCAGGGTGACAGGCAGAAGCTGGTGCAGACACGCCCCTTCCCGGGTGTATGGAGCATGGGTGGAGCCCTGGAGGAGGTTTCGAGTGGTGTACTAGAACAGAAGCCCCTGCTGTTGCGTGTGTTGATTCACCCCATGTGGAAACATTTGAAAATCAGTTGCTGACGTTGGAAAATGAGCACTTCAACATAAAAATGAAATGGCTTGGTGCACCTGGATGCCCTGGGCTTGGTCTAAGTGCAGCTCCGTGACATTAGCACCCGGGTGACTATCATGAGCAGAAATGGCGGGTATTTTCTTCCATGTGTCAGCTCTTACTTTTATCTTTAAATACCATCCACATGTGCTACTGTGCTGAGGTGGTAGTTGCTATTTTATCTCTACTAGATCTATTTGCTTTGTGATAAAGAAGCCCATATAGTTCATATAATTCATATCACAAGTTTGTTTGTTTTTTTTTTTT
>PVJS01058349.1:0-11805 GCA_004027185.1 Glis glis
CAGGCATGGTGGTGCATGCTTCTAATCCCAGTACTTGGGAGGCTGAGACTGGAGGATCCGGGTTTGTGGCCAGCCTCAGCTACTTAGTGAGGCCCTCCACAACTTAATGAGACCCTGTTTCAGAATAAAGAATAAAAAATAGGGCTAGGGGGTATAGCTCAGAGGTAGAATGCCCCTGGGTTCAATCCCCAGTACTACAAAAAAAAAAAAGTCTGATAGTTATGGCAATCTCATTGTGTGTAACTTCTTGTAGACATATTGTTCCCAGAAACAAATTATGGAAAAGTTATTTTAGATTACAATTGTGTAGCCAGATTAGTGGCATATGCCTGTAATCCAGTACTCGGGAGGCTGAGACAGGAGAATCGCAGGTTCCAGGACAGCCTCAGCAAGTGGCAAGATTCTCAGTCACCTAACAAGACCATGTTTCAAAACAAAACAAAAGTTTTAAAAAGGGCTGTGGGTATAGCTTGGAGATGGAATGCCCTTGAGTTCAATCCCCAGTACCACAACAAAATAAAAATAATAAAAAGATTACAATTGCAGAAAATTCAGGTTGGACTCATTCAACTACCTGTGAAAATTATTAATGGCAGTTTGGAATAGATTTCTACCAGACTGACTTAAGAAGTCTGTGATAGGCTCACTAATGCCCAGCTGTTACTGACATAGAAACCCCTCTTTCTATTCCACTTCCCAAAGTGTTCTTCTGTTATTCAGTAGGAAGTTAAAGATGAGAGGTCGGGTGAATTTGGGGGGAGGGTTCTAAGAGTTATTCCCCATCTAGAAAATGGACGAATTGAACTAAACTAGGTGTAAGATCTTTTGAAGCTTTAAATTTGATGTCTTAGTCGCCTAAAACTCTGTGACTGACAGATTAATGAGAAAGGGAAATGACATTTTCTATATACTTTGTCTCCCTTATTATTTCTTCAGTGTTCGACTGTTAAATGAAAAAAAAAAATTATAAGGTTAAAGGAGCAAATAAAAATAACTGGGCAAAATAACAGCCACAACACTACAAGAAAGAGGAAGAAGTGAATATTTCTTGAATACCTACTATGCACAGTACACTCTTCTAAATATATTATGATTATGTCTTTTAAGCCCCACAATAATGCTTTATGGTAACTGAATAGTAATAATTTCCATATTATAGATAAAATATCTCAAAAGACTTGTGTAAACCATTTAATATCTCACACCTAAAAATTGAACAGTTCGGATGCCAACCCAGGTCAGGCAAATTTTAGTTCCATTTCCATATCGTTTTATTATGCTTGTATTTGCATGGAAACACCAATTTTAACTTGAATGAGAGAAAGGAAATGGAGGAAAATGACATTTGAAAAGAATGAAAGATAACAAAAAGAACCTCTATGTAGGTACCCACTGCTGACCCTCCTGGTAAGACCAGGATGTATATAAAACATTTAATTTAGGGAATATTCTCAGAAAGTCAAAATTACTGATAGTAATATTGAGCTGACCATCTGACTTATATTTTTGCAATCAGAACTTAAGTGCATATTTTGTCTAGTTTTTCATTTGTTATGAAAATGGCCAATGCTTAGGAAGCTACGCATATCACAAGGTCAGATGTTATGGATTGTATTAAATTCCAGAGCAATATGGACTGATAATATGTGACTGCATCCAAACTACGGGCAGCATTGAGGGGAGAGGGCTTAGCTACAGAAATTTATTGCATGAGGACTTGAAAACAATGACTCAAATAACAATTGTTTAAAAACATTTGGATCTTCTTTTTTTTTAATTTTAGCTCAAAGATATCAATGCTGCCTTCCCACATAAGACAGAGTGCTTTTTAGCATTCTCTTAGAGGAATTAGCTGTAAATTTCCTCTGAATGAGAAGACCTTTAAAATTCAACCAGTCATAATGCAATTTTTCACAGCAAAACAAAAAATAAAAGAACATGTATTTCAAAGATGATGAGGAACTTAGGGACCCAAATACATTCTCCATTAAGATCTTATTTGTGTCACCAGGGAAGATAGAATCATTGTTATGGTGGAATGTCATGAAAGGGTTAAAGTAAATGAGAAGATTCTCTTTTTTTTTCTCCCAAATCACCCAGAGGGAAAAGAAAGCCACAAGAAAATAGGTCTACTAATGAATGAGGAAGGGCATGAAATTAATGATGGCTCTAAAACGGCTGAGTTATTGAACTCATTTTTTAAATCTGCCTTTAACAAGAGAAATGAAGCAAAGAAATATAGACAATTAGGGAGTAATGAAGACGTTGCAAAAACTGTTCTCGCCAACATGAAGATAAGGGAATTCCTTACTCGGCAGTCATTGCAAGCCCCACACCACCTGGGTTGTGCAGAGGATTGGCCGACATGTTTCCTGAGCCATGCACATTTATTCTTAGAAAATGAAAGAATGTTTAGCATATTGGGGAATATGGAGTAAACAGGCTTTTGAAAGGATTATAAATCTTTAAGCGAAAACTTCTACCCAGGTAGGTGAGTCTCAGGAAAGTGAAGCATTTGGTACCCCTAGAAAATATTAAGGATGGAAAATAGACAGAATGTCCTCAAAACAGGCTGGGTGACTATCGCAGCTTTTCTAACACACATGTACACAAGAAATTGAAAGGGAAATAGCAAAGTCAGAGATGTGGCCATCAGGATCACTTCGGAGTTGGTGAGTCACCCAACCATGCATGCAAAACTAGTCAGAGGGACTTAAAGAAAAGTATTTCAGTCACGGCTATGGAAATAGGTAAGAAAACGGTCATCGAATGTGATGAAAACACATGGCAAATTATAAAAATGACAAATGGACTCAGTCTGAGTTTGTACTGATTCTGTTGTGTTTAAGGGCTTTATTATTTATGATTAGCAGAATGATTCATGTGTTGTTTAAAAGATCTTTAAATGGTTATTATTCTCTTAAAGTCAGGGAAAACTTACAAAAAACCACAAAGAGGCAAATGATCAAAACAGGACTATAAATCTCTAAGTGGAGAATTATGTTTAAAAGGGGAGAGAATTCTCAAGGGTCTTATTCTGATAGCTGGAGAATTAATGCAGCTTCTTGCAGTTCAGAGGAGACAGAAGTCAACAGTGTAGCCACAATGGTGAACTGTGCTACCCTAAACTTATCTCAATGCGAGAAAGACTAGTTGTTTTTTGTTTTTCTTATCTAATCAATAAGCAGCATGAGAAACACCCCGTCCTGAATACCACAGATTGATAGCTATGCCACGAGGAAGAAAAGGCAGAAATGGAGGCTGAGACAGGAGGATTGCAGGTATAAGGCCAGACTCAGCAACTTTAGCAAGACCCTCAGCAACTTAGGGAGACCTTATTTCAAAAATAAAATAGGGCTGAGGGTACAGCTCAGAGGCAAAATGCCCTTGAGTTCAATCCCCAGTACCACAAAAGTAAATAAATAAGCGAACATCAGATGGTGCTGAGCATTTAGTTAGCTCTAGGCTTTTTCCAGGAAAAGTAAAGAAAATGTCCATATTCAAAACTGTTAAGATGAGAAGAAGAAATAGATGAAACACTTTTGATAGGGTTAGTGCAAATAATAATACTGATTAATATAAAAACTGAAAGCTGCAAAATTTGGAATGGAGCAATGAGCTAGAACAAACAGTGAGAATGTGGCCTTTCAAAGGAATATCTCCTCATGCCCATGATGAACACTGAGACGTGCTATGTCCAGGAATTGACTGCAGTGACTTAGCCTTAGAGAGCATCCCAGGGGGCCTGAAGGTGCCTCTCACCTTTTGCCTGTGAGACAGGAGTCACTATGTACTGCCTAGTTCAAGTGTTTCAAGTGTTTGTCTAAGAGGATGCATTATAAATTCTCCTTTTATAGGTAGACAAAAATCCTTCCTTGTGTTAATAAGAGCTCCCCTCTATCAACACTTGCAATGTCCGACACGCTGCACCATTATGGCTACCATATCCGTCACACCCAGTCCAGTGTCATACAACTTGGCATTGGTGGAGCTGGACAACAAACCCAGGTAGCAGGTTCCCAGGTCCTTGCTCTTGCTCCACACCTTACTCAACAGCAATAGCAAGAATGGCTTACAGAGCAGAACATTCTACTCCCTTATAAAAAATCTCTGCTCTCAACTTCCTGGAATGGTCCTAGATCAAAACAAAAAGAAGCAGGTTTTTGTCAGAGTCAGTGATCTTTTTGACAAAGCCTAAGAGACTGCTGGTAATGATGCGTTCCACTCTCCTGAAACATCTATGTCCCTGCAGTCCTCAGGGTGGCCTTTGACCACCTGCCCCCGATTCAAGGGATTTCTAGGAGTTCCATAAATGCAGCTGTTGCCTCCAACCCCCAAGACAGGATAGTCGAAGTTTGTGTGCAAAACAACTATGATTCTCCTGAATGGAAATCATCAAGAGAGAGGAGGAGATTTTTGTTGTGTACCCTGCATAGCAGATCTATGAACACACTCGAACACACTGGCATCTCATCTCCATGGTCTGTGATTTCAAATTCTTAATTCAAGGTGTTGGAGGTCTAGGCCAGATGTCTAATCACTCACAATATATGTTGATGGAGACTTAGAATATGTGTTAATAGAGACTTCGATGTTATTAGGTTTCCTAGAAGTTCAATGTACTTCTGAACTACCTTTAAGTAATAATTTAATGTTAATTAACCAAGTCATTAATTCCCTTATTCATAGGTTCATGCATTGATTGTGCATTCATTCATTCACGCGTGCATGACTTCATTCATTCATTAATTTGTTCAGGGAATCATTCTACCATTCTATGTATATGAGCTGCACTTCTAGAAGGTGTCAGACACTTCATCCAGCTATGGAGATAGAAAGCAGAGAGGTGTCCAACTCTGGATTCCAATGCGTGACTCAACTCAACGATGAGCCCCATCACAAGATTTCCTCAATATGTGTCAGAACACTGAAGTCTACCAATGACTTAACCTATTCCATAAAGTAAAGCAAATTCCAGGTTTTCCCTTCAATAATGTAATTTTCCCTCCTATGGTTTCTATTATGCCTTCCTAAATGTGGAACGGTTGAGTTATTGAGCGAGGATGAGAAATAGCTTAGAGCGTTGAACCTTCCCTTGGGAATATGTTGCATAAGTGAACTTCATGGTTAAAATAGGGGGAAAAAGTTGCAAAGAGTAGTCATTGGGAACAAACATGTATATGGATGACATTGCAACCTCAGGCACTATGTTATGCAAAAGCCTTATGGGAGTGCAGAGTAGACTGGGAAAAGTTCCCCGCGGCAGGTAGAATTTGAAGTAGTTTGTGAAAAAGGAATCAGGATGGTGGGACCCAGCAGTGCGATGGCCTCGGGCAGGGAAAGCGATTGGTATTTTGAATATAGGCAATGGCTTTGTCTGCAAAGAGCACAAAGTTTCTGGGCAAAACATTAGAAACAATTAAGCTGGGAGGGTTTCTGAAGGCATTTTAAAACTATCCCCTAAATATTTTGGACTGTGTGGTATAGTCATTGACAAGCCCACCATAGAACCATAGAAAAATTAAAAATAGCACATTTTTCACAAGGATTCTTTTCAATCCACAATTATGTGCTAGGTCATCAGGGATAGAGCAACTTCTGGGTTCTCTGAGAGTGAAGAAAACCCAGACCCTAGACTGGACCTCCATGAAGCTATAGTAGAATTTCATCCACAACTATGTCCACCATTTCCTACAGAAAATACAAGCTCCCAGGCTCTTGGTCTTCCCCTGCATCTTCAGCCCAACCTCTCTGGATGTCCTTTCCCATCCAAAGCCTTGGATGCTGCTGCAGTCTTCAAATAGTTTTCCATCTCCTTGACGATTCTGCTCCTTAACCAGAAAATTAGCATCGAGGTGCTCGGCTGCTTCTTTGAGAGTATTTGCCTTAACCGAAATACAGCTCTTATTCAGCCCGGGTTCTTCTGAATCCTTCTCAAGTTATACCTCACCTATCTCAGGGGAAGCCCAGATATTTTATCATGGACCAAACTTCCAGACTATACAAGGGAGGGTTCTGGATTTTGTGTGTGTGTGTGTGTGTGTGTGTGTGTGTGTGTGTGTGTGTGTGTGGTGTTCTACCAGGGGTGTTCAACTTCCAAGCTACACCCCCAACCATATTTTATTTTTTATTTTGTCAGGGTCTCACTAAGTTGCTAAGGACCTTGCTAAGTTGCTGAGGCTGGCCTTGAACCCGCAATCCTCCTGTCTCAGCCTCCCAAGTACTGGGATTACAAGCATACGCCACCACATCCAGCAGATTCTGGATTTTTAAGTGGGTTACATTTAGCACAGGTAAGAAGGTCATGGAAGTGTGATCCAGGTAGAAGGGGTCTTGAAATGTAAAAAAATCACACATCCCATAAGAGCAACAAAAGTAAACAGACTTGATTCCTAATTATTAATCATTGATGCTTTCCCCCACCCCAAAATTTCAAGACTTCTGTATGAAATTTATAGTCAAGAAGGTTTATAAAATTGCTGGGTTGCTTCCAAAGAAATCCAGTTTAAACACTGAACTCTGGTGGGCTATATCCATCAGAGATTAACTTTAATTCCACCTTGTGCCCAATCTGTGTTATTCCTTTTGTTCTTCTGTGTGAAACACCATTTGTCATCTAATACTTTGACTCCCTGGCCAACCTCTACTCAAACGCTGCAGATTACAACTAAGATGTTACTTGTTCCTAGTTGCCTGACCTGATTCCCCGAGTGAGATCCGGTAACTCCAGTAAGAGATTACATTCAATTTTACTCTCCCTTGTTTTAGTAGATGTCATACTGTACTTCCATTGTTTTTTTTTTTTTCATGCTCTTTGGTTCCCAACAACCAAAATAGGGCTTGGCACCATTAGTGCTCAATAAATATTTGCTCAAAGACTAAATTAGCTGAACAAACACATGGCTGAACACATAAATGAATGAATCAGCGGACTGATGCGTATGTAGAGATTTCTTACTGGCCTCTAAATGTGAGTTATACCACAGAGACACTTATTGTGTAAGAAAGAAAGAAGTCAGGAGAACTCAGTCTCTGATCAAGGGAAATATACTAAAGTCATACTACATTTATTTTTGCATTCATTCTTTTCTTGATCCTTTATTGGTGCATTGTAGTCTCACATCATAACGTGGTTCATAGTGAGAGGGACACACATGCACAAAGCACTTGGTGGGCTTTCCCCTGGCTCCCTCCCCACTTCTCCACTTTCCCATACAGGATATTGAGATTAGCATTGGTATTCTCACATATGGACATAATGTCATTGGAAATTTCCTTCATTAATTCCCCCTTCCCCCCTTCCTCATTCCATTGGAGTCCCCCTCCACTCTCTCAAGTTCCTCTTATATCCCAATTCATCAAACACCGAATGGCTAATTTACATCAAAAGTCACCCATAACTTTCTTTATTGAGTCAAATATGTATTAAATGCCTAATGGTCATGTGACCAGGAATCTTTGCTCCTTTGTGTCAATAATGTGTTATTGTTTTTCATATATTCTAGAGCTATTAATGAACTAAACCCTTAAGAAAACTGTCTGTAGAGGAATCAGGATGGCGGGATAGCGAGAGGCAGTGTCTCGCCTGAGCTCCCAGAGTCGGAGCTCGGTGGGTGGGAAGACTGCTGCTTGATAAGAGAACGGACCAGCCGAAACTCAGCAAAACAATGGGAGACAAACTGCAACGGAATGCGAGGCAGTGGAAGGAGCAGAGGGCGGTAGGGATTTCAGAGCATTTCACCTGGTAAGCAGAGAGCGGAAACGGAGGTTCCATCTTGGCTGAGCCCCACCAGCACCATGGTCCCCGGAATCCTCCAGCAAAGAAACAGCTGATTCTTGTGAAACCAGCGATTATAGTCCACCATCGAAAGCAGTCGACGTTGGACCATGATGAAATCCATGTCGAACCAGATCCACAGAACACGGGTGAGTGAGATAAAGGGAGGAAGCGTGTTGCCGGCACTCTGAAACTCGGAACTTGGCCAGCGGGAAGACTGCTTCTTAACAAGAAAAGTAGGACGAGGAGGAAGGCACTGCTGTGGCTGCAGCCGCAGAGCTCCGGGCACTGGCCACCGCTGAGCCCGGCACGGAGACAGCTCACTGCTCCCAGCACACTCTCCTGCCCGTACCCTGGCACCCAGAGGTCTTTCAACCATTTTTAAAAGTATATTTGGGTGGGGCCCACGTGACCATCGGGCCCGCAGCCTGAGAGCTGTGCGCAGATGCAGTGGGGCCCGGCGATCGGCCCCGCGTCGGGGCACTCCCAGCTCCAGCAGATGGCAACTGTGGCCAGCCCGTGCTCCTGTGGAAATAGGTGTCCTGGCTGTAGGAAGCAGATGAAGGAGATGTTGGTCAAGGACATGGAGGAATCTCAGGGCAGCAAGGCCGCTGAGGTCCTCTCGGCCACGGAGCTCAGGGTCCAGTTGGCACAGAAGGAGCAGGAGCTGGCCAGAGCCAAAGAGGCCTTGCAGGGGAGAACCGAGATGGTGGGAAAGAGAGAGGTAGCATGTTGCTGGCGCTCCAAGAGTCAGAGCCCGGATGGCGGGAAGACTGCTTCTTGACAAGAAAAGCAGAACAGCCAAAACTCAACAAAATAATGAGAGCCAAAGTGCAGAGGACTGTGAGTCAGTGGAAGGAGTGGAGCGAGGTAGGGATCTCAAAGCATCTCACAGGGTAAGCGGAGAGCCGAGACAAAGGCGCCATCTTGGCTGAGCCATGCCAACACCATGGCTCCCAATATCCTCCAGCAAAGAAACAGCTGATTCTTGTGAAACCAGCGATTATAGCCCACCATCGAAAGCAGTCGACATCGGACCATGATGAAGCCCAAGTTGAACCAAATCCACACCTACAATGGCAGCTATTACAAAGGGCAGGACGTGAACCTCAGCCCCCGCAAAGAAAGTGACGTGGAGAGACACAGATGAATCGGCCAGGCACAGGAGCACCCCAACACTGAGAAAAAGAGTGGGTGAAACATGGCCCCCCTGGAGTAGCCTAGCTGGCGCAGAACACCACAGCCCTGAGGACCTGGATGAACACAGCATGGCCCCCTGGAGCAGCTCAGCAACGAGAATGCGGGGCCACACCTACACCGCAATTCTCAGAGACCAACAGCAAAGAGACAGCAGATCCTTGTGAAACCAGCGACTATAGACCACCATTGAAACTGACCAAATCCGGAACATGATGAAGCCCAAGTCAATCCAGACCCGCATGATGATGGTTTCAAGAGGTGGGCTGTGAGCCTCTGCTCCCGCAACAAGTGTGGTGAGGAGAGACAAAGAAAAGATGGCCATACACATGAGCAGCCCAACTCTGAGAACAGGAGCCGGCAAGCTACAGCCCCCCATGAGCTGCCCAACACCATCCCAGAACACCCCAGAACTGAGGACATAGGTAGATGAGACATGGCCCCCTCCCTAGCAGCCCAGCACTGAGAGCACAGGCAGGTCAGCCCCCGTGCTGGGGACGTGGGGCGGGCAAACCTTCGGCCCTGCCCCCGGATACCCCCAGCACTGGGGACACAGGGCAGGCGAGTTCTCAGCTCCACCCCCGGAGTACCCCAGTGCTGAGGTCACAGAAGAATGAGCCATGACCAGCACAGGAGGGACTCCAGACAAAGAGAAAACCTCAGATGAGTGAAGAAGGCAAATGAACTGGGGAGACTGGAGGGAAGGAGAGGGAAACTAACTGGAGCACAGGATGGACACACACAAAGATATCAAAGTCAACTACAATGCTGAAAATGGGAAGGAGGGAGGGGGAAGGCAGGACAGGTGGGAATTGGGGAGGGCTAATTGACCGAGGAGTGCATGTATATGTCAACCACCCTGAAATCCTTCAAGATGTATGATTGCAATACACTAATAAAATTTAAAAAAAAGAAAACTGCCTGTCGTTGATATAGCACACATGTTTAGGAATTTGATAAATAATTTTTTTCATTCTAAGGAGGGTGTGTGTGTGTGTGTGTGTGTGTGTGTGTGTGTATGTGTGTGTGTGTATGTGATATGCGGTGTTGAACCCAGGGACATTCTATCTCTAAGCTATACTCCCAGCCCTATTTTATTTTTATTTTTGAAATAGGGTCTCACTAAGTTGCTGAGGGGCTTGTTAAGTTGACGAGGCTAGTCTTGAACCTGCAATTGTCCTGTCTTAGCTTCCCAAGTACTGGAATTACTGGTGTGCACCATCATACTCAGAGTTTCTAAGTAAATTTAAAACAAAGGAAGAATTGTCATACTAGGCTGATTGTTTTTTTTTATTAAAAACGTAGCCCACATATGCATATATAGCATAAGTGGTTACAAATGAATAGGGAAATCAGCTCTTCTTCTGTCTGTGTGGACTGGAGATTTCACAGGTGGTATGGTGAATAGCATTCAGATCAGCTACTGGCCTGGGATTAAGGTAAAACTCAGTTGATACAGAGGATAGTGCATAAGCTCTATCTTACCCAAGAACTACCTCAATAGTTGAAATATTTTGTTTAATCAATATATTCTAATTTTTAAGAAGAATAACACATGCAAAGAACAATACTTATTTTTAATCAGTGCTTGAGCTGCTAGATATCTAGTCAAAAAGGATATTGCCTGAAAGGTGGAGGAAAGATTCTGAATAGAAAGAGGATTCCTGAATACACCAGACTTCATTCTTTCCAAATCCCAGAATCATCATTGTGTCTGAGTTTGGACCTGGTTCACTACCTGTCCGCAAATGACTTATTGATAACCCTTGATATACTTACTAAGATATGGAAGCAAGCAGGGTTTTTTTTTTTGTGCAAAGAAACATAAATATCTTGGGGAATATGTGTATCATTTTTATCACTATAGCAGATAAAAAGACAGAGAAACTAAATAGAGGGAACTCATTGTGTGAAATGATTTATGCAAGTCTATAACCTGAGGCAGATTTGGCTTATCATTGCCTATAAATTAGGTGGAGTTCTTTATTCCAACTAGAAACTGTTTCCAGCTTTTTTTTCCCCAGGTAGATATATCTAGGAAGACCCCTCTTTCTGGAATACAGACATTGAGCCTTTCCTTGTTTGGGTCTTATTTCATGAGAAACATTTTATGTTATCCTTTTGGGGGGACCTTGCATTTTCAGTAGCTCTGCTGAGTTCCTAGAGTAATGCGGAGAAATCAAATATCTCTTGAGCGTCACCCAAATGTGAGGATGCACGAATGTGTGAAAGTAAAGTGTAATCAAGCTCCAGAAAGCCGGAAGCCTTTCTCAGGAATGCCACTGAGTAAGACACTTCGGAGCACTCCACGCCGTGGTTCACAATCCTGCCCCCGTGTGTCTCTATCCCACCGTCAAAAGAGCACGCAACCCCGGACCACAACGTAGACCGGCATTAAAACACAGGAGAATAACCCACCTCCCCTTGTGGCCTTTGCCTTTAATTTGTAGGTGTTTGTCTTTGGCACTCTCAAATTCCTTTTTTTTTTTTTCTTGACAGTTTTTGGCAGCTTAGATCATTATGCAGCTATTTAGGAGCAGAGAAAATTATTCAGATGGAACCAGGTTTTACCAATATTTTGACGTTGTGCATATCACTGCCCTCTTTTATAAACAAGCTCAATAGACCTGAAATAAAAACAAAATTAAAGAAAAGGACTGTATGTGCTCTGAAAATACTTAATGCAAAAATAAATAAATCAATCCAGCTTTTACCAACTCTATATATAGATATTGGTATATACATACAGATATATAAATATAGATATACATATATAGATATATCCAGATATGTCTAAAGAAGTAGATATATCCATATATACAAATATATAT
>PVJS01058350.1:0-11805 GCA_004027185.1 Glis glis
TCTCTCTCTCTACCTAGTGAGGCCCTCCGCAACTTTGTGAGACCCGGTTTCAAAATAAAGTATAAAAACATAGGGCCGGGTGTGTAGCGCGGAGGTAGAATGCCCCTGGGTTCAATCCCCGGTACCGCAAAAAACACACACACACACACACACACATCAGAGAGAATGAAGGTGGATTCCATGTACTGAGCAACGACGCTAAGGGTCGAAATGGAGTCTCAGCTCAAACACTTCTGGGGCCAGGCAGGTGAGTAGAACTGGTCAAAATAAGCCAAAGCTAACCACGCAAGCATAATGATAACCGATGGTTGACACTGAGCCTTGGTGTGGGGGAGACGATGGGAGTGGCAGGGAACAGAGCACACCAGAGCGCATGTGTCCTGCTGACAGGTGTGGCCACCCAGCAGGTGGAACCGCTCAACCTCACCAAGATTGTCATTCAAGAATTCGGGCTCCGTATTATCCAAATGGCCGGACAAATAGCACCAAGCACACATGAGAAAACACAGCTGAGCCTGCAGGCCTTCAGGACCACCTCTGGGTTAGAAACTAATGAAGAACCACCAGCAGGCTGGACAAACTGCAGGGTCTGAGGAAAGTAAAGGGAATTTAGCAGGAAGTTGTTGGAAAGAATGGAAATATATCTGCATTAATTAGCGTCCACAGCCACCAGCTGAGGGTACGATTCATCTGGTGACAAATGGAATTTAAGCAGAAATTCCTCCCTCTGTCAATAACAAAAATAAACATTACCTTTATTTTTTATTGTGGGTTTTACATTGTAATTTTTCTTATTCTTTTGATGTCCCTCCCCATTCTGTACAGATTCAGTGAAGATCCATTCTCTCTCTCTCTTTGTGTGTGTGTGTGTGTGTGTGTATGTGGTACTGGGGATTGAACCCGGAGGCATTCTACCTCTGAGCTATACCCCCAGCCCTTTATTATATTATTATATTATATTATTATTATTATTGCTTTTGAAACAGGATCTCACTAGGTTGCTGTGATAGTCAATCTAGTTTGTCAACTTGACCTGATCATGACACACCCAAGATCATGTGACTTTGGGTGTGTAACAGCAGATTAAACAGAAAGTCCTGCCCTGAATGTAGGCAGCAGGATTTTGATAGGTGCAGGACTTGGATAAAAGAGGGAGAAGCCGCGTAGAGCGCTGCGTGACTCTTTCCGAAGAAAACGCATCTGCTCTCACCTGAGATCGTCGGCCTCCGGCTCATAGAACTGGAACTTCGCCGTTTCTCCGAAGAGCTTCTTGATCTTCTGCTCTCATCTGAGATCTTCGGCCTCCAGCCCTTCGAACTGAAACTTCACCATTGTTTCTCCGAAGAGCTTCCTGATCTTCTCATCTTGGACTGGGACTGAATTAGTGGTTGCTCCGATCCTAAGACTCCAGCTCTTAGACCGCTCGACCAGCTACTGGTTCCTCTGACTCTCCGTGTGCAGTCAGAACTTGGGACTACATTGCTTCAAACTGTAAGCCCATCTCATAAATCCCTTTTTCAAGTATGCTCATTCTGTGAATTCTGTTAATCTAGTGAACCCTGTCCAATACAGTTGCTGAGAGTCTATGTTTTATAGGCTGTCCTTGAACCTGCAATACTCCAGTCTCAGCCTCCAGAGTACTGGGATTATAGGAGTGAGCCACCACACCCGGCTCATTCTCTTGAATAGTCATTTAATTTAGCTGTGGTTTGGGTTTGTTTGGGCATTGACATTTCCCAGAGAACTCCAACAGATGAGCAGATAAAAGCTGAGCTGCTGTGATTAGATCTGTGCAAGTGGTTGAAGTTGGGATGTGGTGGCGGGAACCTGTCTCCTGGGACTGTCCCTGAGATCTACAGCTCTGCAGTCTAGTAGTCAAAGCTGCATCCCTCTTGACGAAGACTGTGTGTGAACTTGCACTTCCTTGAGAGGCTGCCTTTAGGACAGGCTTCCAGTCTTCTTTCAATTTGGGAAAATTTGATCTTCTACTGTTTTTTGTTTTGTTTTTGTTTTAATGTTCATTAATTTATTTATTTTTGTGGTACTGGGGTTTGTACCCATGGGCGTTCTATATCTGAGCTACACCCCCAGCCCTATAGCCCTATTTTTATTTTTTATTTTGAAACAGGGTCTAAGTTTGCTGAGAGTCTCTCTAAATTGCTGAGGCTGGCCTAGAACCTGCGATCCTCCTGTCTCAACCTCCCAAACACTGGGAGTACAGGCATGCGCCACCATGCCCATAAATTGTTTTTAAACCTGATTGTTTTTAAAGCTGATTTTTATTATTATTTCTCTCTTAACAACTGTCACTGTGAAAACTTGATCGGGATTTTCTGTTGTTTGGACTTTTCTAGATACATTAGGAAGCCACTACAGTGTTTTAGGCAGGGAAGTGGTATTATGTGATTTGGTTTTGAAGTGATCACTTAGGCTGGTGTGTCTGGGGTCGTGGCAGGCTGGGGAGGGTGCAAGGACATAGGATAGGACGTTACTGCAGGAGTCCAGGTGAAAGGTTACCATGGCCGGGTTGAGTGGTAGCAGTGGACATGAGGGAAGTGAATGGACTTGGATTGAGGATGGCAATGACAGAAATGGAGGAACAAGAATAAGCCTTCAAATATTGTTTAAGCTACTGGAGAGAGTTCAGCCCTGTTTAGGTTGGTGACACCTAATAGATATTCAAGTTGAGGGGCCGAATAGGCAAATACATACAAAATTCTGGAGCTACGTAAAAGATGATGTCATTGGAGATGTAGAGTTATGAGCACTTGTTACACGGACCCTCCTTCCCTTCCTTTCCTGTGTGTTACTGGGGATTGAACACAAGGCTTTTAGCCAGGAGTGATGGCACATGTCTGTAATCTCAGTACTTGGGAGTCTGAGACAGGAGGAGAGAAGGTTCAAGGCCAGCCTCAGCAACCCAGTGAGAGTGTTTCAAAATAAAAAATAAAAAGGGCTGGGGATGTAGCTCAGAGGTAGAATGCTCCTGGGTTCCATCCTGAGCAGCAAAAGATATACATCTAGTTTTTAAAGCCATGGACTTACATGGAATTAGGATCTAAGGAATATTTAGATAAACAGGAGAGGGCCCAGTGCAAAACTCTGGAGTAGACATTACAGTTTTAAAGGCTAAGATGAGAAAGAGCCAGTGCAGAAAAGTGCAGAAATGTGAACTGTCACAGAAGACTTCAAATTCCCAGTCGTGGTGTACAAAGATCTGCTTGGTCTGACCCCTGCCTACCTCTCCAACTTTCTCTGAGCACTCTTCCCACCACTGACTGCACTCTATGTCTCTGCTGTTCTTTAAATACACCAAGTAGCTGGGCTCAGTGGTGCACACCTCTGATCCCAGTACTCGGGAGGCTGAGACACGAGGATTGCAGGTTCAAGGCCAGCCTCAGCAACTTAAGGAAACCCTGTTTCAAACTAAAAAGTAAAAGGGCTGAGGGTGTAGCTCGGAGGTAGAATGTCCCTGGGTTCAATTCCCAGCCCCCCCCCACACACACACACTGTTCCCCTCACAAGACTGGGCCTTGTCAGACCCAAGCTTAAAATGTCACCTCCTAAAATTCTGTCTTGACCACCCCTCTGAAGTAGTCTTCCATTTCCTCTCTAGGCCACTACCCCATTTTAGGTACCCATAGAATCCTTATCCCGTGTGTGTGGAAGGAGAGGGGTACTGGAGATTGAACCCAGGGGCTTTCTACCACTGAACTACAAACCCAGCCCTTTTTATTTTTTATTTTGAAATGGTCTCATTGTAACCACACCAGGGCCTTGAACCTGCAATCCTCCTGTCTCAGCCTCCCAAGTATTGGGATTACAGGCATGCACCACTGCGCTCTGCTCCGTATCCCATCTTTTAAAATTGCCATTACCCATTTCTCACTATGTGGAGCTCCGTGAGCCTTAAGACCTCATCTGACTTGTTCAATGCTGTGTTCCCACATAGAAGAGCACGCAGCACCTCTAAGACTCTCAACAATGTGTGAATAAGTTTAGCAAGGAAGAATTTCCTCTTTCTGGAAGTCCTATGCAAAAATTACACACACTACGAAGTTTGTGTACATATCAAAGACAAGAAACTTAGTTGTCAGTTCAGATGATAATTGTGCTGCATTCTATGAAGAAAATGAACTATTTTCCAACAAAGAAGTTAAACACAAATACAAATCCATATTGCTTTAGACTGGTTTTGTGTGTCTTAGAGAAAAAAACACTTTAGAGACAAATGCTACAAAGGATACCTTTGAAAACAAGACTGAATAAAAGCAGACCTGTTTCAGACTCTGGATGCACAAAATGAAAACACACAGGATTCATCCCATGGCAGTGGTGGTAAGTGGGTAGGTAGGTAGTTGCAACTTCATTTAAGGACTGAGACCCAGTGTTTAGGAACTTTTTTTCTCTTAGTGTAGATGCTCAGGGGCTGTGATTATCCTCCAGCTGGGACAGACCATGGAGAGCACTTGATTCAGTCTTTACCCAAAAGGCCAGGGAGATGAGGCTACCTGCCTGACCCCCTTGCTTTTTGGAAGCCAATCCTAGGCCAGGATGCAAGTCTCCTGAGAGACCCCTCTTTCTTTCTTTGTTTTTTTTTTTTTTTTGGCAGTACTGAACCCAGGGGCATTCTACCTCCGAGTTACACCCCTCAGCCCTATTTTTTTTGTTCTTTATTTTGAAACAGGGTCTAAGTTGCAGAGGTCCTCAGTAAGTAGCTGAGGCTGGCCGTGAACCTGGATCCAGTCTCAACCTCCCAAGTACTGGGATTACAAGCGTGCGCCACCACACCTGGCTTTTTTTGGATTTTTCATGTAGACAATCACATCATCTTGATAGTAAAAGAGTTTTACTATCTTCTTTACAATTACTATACTTTTATTTTTCCCATCATACTGCACTGGGTAACACTTGTATTAAAATGTTAAATGATCATCCTTGTCTCATTGGTTATAAAGAGAATGCTTCTAATGCCTCCCTCCCCAGGATAGTATTACAAGACTTTTATAAATATTCTTATCACATTGGGAAAGATTCTCCCACTTACAGATTACTAAGAGATTATTATTAATGGGTATTGATTTCATTGAATGTTTTTCTGCATCTAGTGATCAAATGGTTTTTTTCACCTTTCTTCTACAAATGTGGTGAATGAGATTTATCAACTTTCCAACATATCAATATCCATTGCACTCCTGGGATACATGCCACTTGGCCAGTGTGCTAGATTGTTTGCTTTTGCATATATGTTTATGACTAAAATGGACCCAGCATTTTCCTTCCTTACATTGTCCCTGTCTGGTTTTACTATCAAGGTTATGTTGGTTTTGTCATAGGACACAACTTACTCTATTCTCTGGAAGAATTTGTATATTAGAATAACCCATTCTTTAAAGTTTGGTAAAACTACCTGTGCCTAGAGTTTTCTTTGTGAGAAAATCTTGACTATTTCCTTTAATAATAATAGTATTGAGCTGGGCGTGGTAGCACACACCTGTAATCTCGATACTTGGGATGCTGAGACAGAAGGATCATAGGTTCAAGGCCAGCCTCAGTAACTTAGTGAGGCCCTCAGCAACTTAGTGAAACCCTGTTTCAAAATAAAAAATAAAATGGGGCTGGGAGAGTAGCTTGAAGGTAGACTGTCTATGGGTTCAATCCCCAGTGCCAAAAATAATACAATAACAACAATAATAATGGTATTGCTCAGGCTTCTGATTTCTTCTAAATCAAAACTTATTTTTCCTACGAATGTTTCCACTTCAATTTTCCAGTTTACTGGTGTATTGTTCACCTCTCCCCTTTATCTGTTTAATAGTGGCAGCATCTGAAGTGGCATGGCTATCTCCATTCCCATTAGTTATCTGTGCAGTTTTCCTTTTTCTCCATGAGAAACTTGCCAGAAAATTTTATGTATGTGTTCATCTTCTAAAGGGACCAACTTCGTGAGACCCGGTTTCAAAATAAAGTATAAAAAATAGGGCCGGGGGTGTAGCGCGGAGGTAGAACACCCCTGCGTTCAATCCCCGGTACCGCAATAAATAAATAAATTAATTAATTAATTAATTAAAAAATAAAAATACATGTATACCTTGACCCAGCGATTTTACTTCTAAGGCATGTACAAGAAAAAAAATAACCCAATAATGTCCAAAGAGGTACATGTAAGGAAACTCATCACAGCATTGTAACAGAAAAAAAAATTGAAAACAATGTAATCTCCAAACACAATTATGTTAAGATTCTAAAATCAACAGTGATTAAGATGTATAGATTTACTGACAGGGAAAATACTGAAGTTTTTTAAACAAGAAAGTCTATTTTTAAGAAATATGCATATAGCCAGGTATGGTGGTGCACACCTGTAATCCCAATCCTTGGGAGTCTGAGACAGGAGGATCACAGGTTAGAGACCAGCCTCAGCAACACACTGAGAGACCACTCTCAGCAACCTAGCAAAACCCTGTTTCAAAAAATTACAAAAAGGGTTGGGGATGTAGCTTGGAGGTAAAATGCCCCTGGGTTCAATCCTCAGTACCACCAAAGAAAAAAAGAAAAGAAATATGCATATATAGCTAGAAAATATCTGAAAGCTCAAAAGCCACTCCCCTAAAATATTAACATTAACTCTCTAGATGGAATGATTTCTCATTTCTTCTTTTTGCTCTTCTACATATCTGTCTCCATCATAAGCGTCTCTACCTTTACAAATAGTTTCTGCATATAAGGCAATTTGACAATTTAAACTTACAGATCAGGTGGTTGTATGATCAGTGTATACCTGCGTGGACCCCTTTCAATTACACCCCTTCAACGCTTATTGATCTTCATGTGCCTCCAATGTCATGACAAGCGCTCAACATTACACCAAGATGCTCAAGAATGCATCTCTGGTATAAAATGTGACTGCCCAGCATCTACTCTATTTAATAAGTCACTGTAACAAAGGGGTTCTATACATTACAGCACACAGAATGGTAAAAATGGCAACTTTCAAACATTTTAGCAGACATCTTTCTTCAAATAAACAAAATTTCTTAAGGTCATATACAGAACAGACAAAAACAGAGATGAGTCCTATCCACCCACATCCCTCTTCCTTGCCTCTCGCAGGCTGCTGTGCAGTGTGAAAATGACTACTTAATGCATTCTGCTGACTCTAAAAGCATGTTAGTTAGAGCTAGAAGTGAAACACAAACATTCAATCTAACATTTATTTATTTAGTGTTTTTTTTCAACTATAAATTACAATCACTAGTACACCTGTAATTCTTCATAGTGTGTTCAACTAAAGAATAAGCAAACACAGCATGGGTCAGTTTTAAAGAAATCACAGTAGTTCTTAGTGTAATTTGCAAAAGGGGGGAAACATCTTGGGCCCTCTCCTTGGAAATAAATATCAAGTAACCATAAAAATATTCAGCCATTTTTCAGTTATTCAGGGAGGTTCATGCATGGTCCCACGCAGAACATCAGAGTTCCTCTTTGAAATATCCCAGCTTTGCCAGTGACATCTCTTTTCTCAACTGCATAACTTCCCAAAACATCTGATCAACTAAACAGAAGAGAGTGCCATGTAAATCATAACATTCTGTTTAACTACAAATTTAAGATTAACTTACATGTCTAACTGCACATTTTCTAATGATTTACCTAATGATGAGACATTCTATCACCATTTCACACAAACTTTTCCATGTACTTGTGAGAATCCGTTTTATCAATAAATAAGCAATATTCACCAGTTTTCTCACAACCAAGACATATCACATTAGCCCAAGAAAAAAATGGACATTTCAGTGTCTTGAGTAAATGTCAATTTTGTTTCCTTCATAAATGAGTATACTCAATGTGCAATTATTCAAAAGTTATTGTCCAATTTAAGGATTTTCTTGCTTTAGTATGCTATATCTTGGCCATTTACTCTTCATTAACACTAACAGAGTGAACTGGAAAAAAAAGAAAACAAGACAACCCAGAAAACTCAGGAACATTTTTTGTAGTAATATGGAAAAGTTTTGTGTGTGGCTCAAATTAGAATTAAAAGTGTAAAGGATAATCTGTGAATTTCAACTATACATACTTTTGTAATTTTCCACTGTAAATGAAAAAAAAGCTGGCTCTTTATTTCAGACAATAAAAGGTCTGTGATCACACCGGGCATGGGTGCACATGACTGCATGACTGTAATCCCACTATTTGGAAGGCTGACACAGGGGGATCACAGGTCTGAGGACAGCTCAGCAGTGTGGCAAGACTCAACAACCTAGCGAGACCCTGTTTTAAACCCCCCCCCAAAAGGGCTGGGGGTGTAGCTCAGAAGTAGAATGCCCCTGGGTTCAACCCTCAGTACCACAAAACAAACAAAGGTCTGTGATCAAATCAGATTGATTTATCAGTGGTTCTTGACCAGGGGAGTTTTGCCTCCAAGGGTACTTTTGGCAATGTCTGGTATACATTTTTCACTGTCACATCTGAGGGTTGCTATTGGCATCTAGTAAGTAAAACTACAGATGCTGTTAAATATTCTACAATACACAATACATCTCCCCATTACAAAGAATTACCCAGCTCAAAATGTCAATTCAGCTTGAGTATCCCTTATCTAAAATGCTTGGGACCAGAGTGGTTTGGATTTTGAATGGGGGGGGGGGTTGAGAAAATTTGCATATAATAGGATATCATGGAGAAGGGACCCATATCTAAATACAAAATTCATTTATGTTTCACATACCCCTTTTACACACAGCCTGAATATTTTTAGTGTGCCTGTGTTTGTGTCCCGGCTCCGTGTGCCTGTGTTTTGTGCCTCACATTGCCTGAGGTCAGGTGTGGAATTTTCTACTTGTGTTATCATGTCAGCACTTTAAAAAATTCATATTTTGGAGCACTTTGGATTTTTTTTATTAGGAACACACTCAAGAAATACTGCTTTGGACCGGGCATGGTGGTGCACGCTTGTAATCCCAGTACTTGGGAGGCTGAGACCAGAGGATCCAGGTTCGCGGCCAGCCTCAGCTACTTAGTGAGGCCCTCCCCAACTTAGTAAGACCCTGTTTCCAAATAAAAAATAAAAAATAGGGCTGGGGGCGTAGCTCAGAGGTAGAATGCCCCTGGGTTCAATCCCCGGCACTGCAAAAAAAAAAAAAAAAAAAAGAAATACTGCTTTGGAACTGTCAGGTCATGTCAGTTTTTATGCTTAATATTTAAGACACTGGGTTATAAAATTATCAGCAATCATGGAAGACTATTAGAAATATTAACAACCTGTTTTATTAAATCACAAGAAAGTGGAAAATACAGGAAAAGCTTATTGTTAGCTGCTTCATGGTTTCCATCAATTAAACTAAATATGACCGCTTCTAGAGCTTGCTCATTTCCATCCTTTAAGAGTAAATTCAATATGCTTTGTTCTCTCCTCACATTTACTGTATATCCCTTACAAGTTAAAACTGGTCCTGCTTAAAATTCAAAAACGTAAAATGAGGATGAATAAAATGATTAAATACGGTTTTTGAAAGAGATGTCTGTTCACAAATTATCCACACATTTCATCAGAACTACAAAATGGATTTAATATAAATGTGGAAACAATATGGTTTATTTGAGCATTACTTGTCCTATACTTTTTGCTGAATTTTCATGTAACTATTTATAATGAATTAAGAATACTCACCATCTTGCTGTTTCACAAGTCCTTGCTGAATATATCGAATGTATGTGAAAAAGTTACACACAGAAGTGATCTGGGCCAAAAGGAAAAAATGTCATGACCAGTCAAAGATCTTTTATCAAAGCAAACTTTATTAAAACTCATGGTTAAGTCACTTACCCTATATCTGCAAAAAGGAGAAATATAATAATAGTTGCTTGAGTCCCCTAGTTTAATTCTGTGTTTACAGGATTTACTCTGGCCAGTGAGAGCACATTTTCTGTAGAATAATAATAAATATCATTTTTTTTAATTAAAAGCATTTTGTGCCTACCTTCTGTATACATCATCTATTCATTCAGTAAGAAAACAAACATTTGGGAGCCCACTGTGTGCCGAGCACTTTTCTGGACACTGGGCTACAGTGATGAAAAGAACCAAAGCCCTGCACTCGTGGGACATACATTCTAATAAAAGCTTAATACCACAACACTGCTTCTAGAAACAGAAACGAGCGGTTTCTATCCTGTGTGTTATGTATCCACATCCCAGAGCAAATTTACAAATGAGTCACCAGCTGCAGGACAGCATTCAGCTTTCCATCATGACTTCAACTTCTTAACTGGGAAGACTGAAGATGGCCGTTAAGTCTCAAATCTATTACGGACAGCTTGCAGGGCATAGCTTCCAAGTGGGGTACTCTCTTTGCTCGTTTGGTTGGTTGGTTTATATGTATTTAATGTGGGGCACAGTGAGAAGTACAAAGAATAAGCCATCTTACAAACATGCTTAATCTTAACACACATATAAAGGGTATACTATATTTCATACAATCCTTTCTATTTATATACCATAAAACCTAAAATGTGGTATGAGAACTTTCTGGCTGGGATAAGGCCGTAAGTCCCTTGAGGGCACAGACTGTGTCTTACTCATCTTTAAATGCCTGACACCCGGCAGACATTCAGTGACAGTCACTAAACTCCGTAAGATGAAGCTGGCTAGCCTATCAGGCTGGACTTGCAGAAGCCAAGCTGTCACCTACAACTACTACTCTATCAATGCAAAATTAGCACAGCTCTAAGTAATAAAGCAGCCAATGGCATTTTATACGACAGTATAAATTATATATAAAGATAAATGTATGAACAACACTAAGTTTCAGCAATGCCTACAAGAAACAAATGTGTTTCTATATTAAGAAAACATGGAAAATGTGTTATTTGGAACAAGATAATTTTGGAAGTGAAATCACAAACCAATTATTTTCTTTTCAAAGAGAGTCTACCTTACTGTTCCCTTATTAGCAAACTGCTTTAGTAATCTGTAACAATATTTAAAAGCATTAACTACCTAGCCTGGGGAGCATAAAAGATCAGTAAGTTTAAGATTCAAGTGTTGGAAGTCCTTGGAATTTCCAAAGGCATAATTACCTGATATTCTTCTGGAAATAGAAAAATATGTGTTTGCCTCATCTAATTTTCAAAGGGCTTTACTAACATCGCTCTAAGTATCAACTTTATATATATATATTTTTTTTTCTTTTTTTTTTTTGCAGTACTGGGGATTGAACCCAGGGGCAATCAACCTCCGAGCTATACCCCCAGTCCTTTTTTTCTTTATTTTGAAACAGGGTCTCACTAAGTTGTGGAGGGCCTAAGTAGCTGAGGCTGGCCGCAAACCTGGATCCTCCAGAGTCAGTCAGCCTCCCAAGTACTGGGATTACAAGCGTGTGCCACCACGCCCAGCAGTATCAACTTTTAAAAATATAAAAAAGTGTTTCTTAAATGATCTCATTTCACCAGGTGCGGTGGCACACATCTGTGATCCCAGCACTCAGGAGGCTGAGATAGAAGGATTAAAAGTTTGAGGCCAGTCTTGCTCGGCAACTTAGCAACACCTTATCTCAAAATAAAAAATAAGAAGAAGTTAGACCAGAGACTGTGAAATTATTAGAAGCCATAGGTCCAACACTCCATCATATAGGCACAGGTAGAAACTTCCTCAACAAGACCTCCAAAGCACAGGAAATTAAAACAAGAATTAATAAGTGGGATAGCATTAAACTACAAAGCTTCTGCTCATCAAAGGAAACCATCAAGAGCTTAAAGAGAAAGCCTACGGAATGGGAAAAGATCTTTGCAAGCTATCCC
>PVJS01058351.1:0-11805 GCA_004027185.1 Glis glis
GAGGGCCTCACTAAGTAGAGAGAGAGAGAGAGAGAGAGAGAGAGAGAGAGAGACAGCTGAGGCTGGCCGCGAACCTGGATCCTCCAGTCTCCGCCTCCCAAAGTACTGGGATTACAAGTGTGCGCCACCACGCCTGGCCCACCTCTTTTCTTAAACTTAAGCGTTTAGTGCTATAAATTTCTCTCAGCACTGCTCAAGCTGTGTCCTCAATTTTTAAATTTTTGTTTGTAATTTCATCTTCATTTGGTTCGTTTGTGTTTTTAGCCCCTTCGAGGCGCCCTCTTTGACCCATAGAAGTAAGTTCACTTGATCCATGGGTCAAAGAAATGTGTTCCATGTGTTTGGAGATTTTCCTGCTCTTTTTATTATTGGCTTCCAGTTTTCCGTTACGGTCAAAGAACAAACTCTGTGATTTTTTTCTTCATTTAAACTTTAATTACTTTTCAGTCTCTACTAGTAAACACTTGGATTATTGATTTTAGACTCTTCTTACATGAATAATACATTTGATTAGTACTATAAATGTCCCTTAACTTCCGCTTTTGATGCATCCCATATTTTTTTTTTCATACTGGAGATTGAACCCAGGGGCATTCTACCTCTGAGCTACACTCCCAGCCTTAGTTTATTTTTAATTTTGAAACAGGGTCTCGCTAAGTTGCAAACGGCCTCATGAAGTTGCCAAGACTGGCCTTGAACCTGTGATCCTCCTGTCTCAGCCTCCCAGGTACTGGGGTTACAAGCATGCACCACCACACCTGGCTTCCCATAATATATTAATGAATTGTATTTTGTTTTCCTTTGGTTAAAAACATTTTTAATTTATCTCAAGATTTCTTCTATGACCCACATATTATTTAGAATTGAGTTGTATAATTCCCATACATTTGGGGATTTTCCAGCTACCTTTCTGTTATTGATTTCTAATTAAATTCCTTGATATTCTTTTTTTTTTTTTGCGGTACCAGGGATTGAACACAAGGGCGTTCTACCTCCGCGCTACGCCCCCAGCCCTATTTTTTATACTTTATTTTGAAACCGGGTCTCACGAAGTTGTGGAGGGCCTCACTAAGGAGAGAGAGAGAGAGACAGGGAGAGAGAAAGCAAGAAAGCTGAGGCTGGCCGTGAACCCGGATCCTCCGGTCTCCACCTCCCAAAGTACTGGGATTACAAGCGTGCGCCACCACGCCCGGCAAATTCCTTGATATTCTAAGAAGCTAATTTGTATGATTTCTTGTCTTCTAAAATTTTATTTTATTGCAGTACTGGGGATTGGAGCCAGGGCCTCACTCATGGGTGGCACATGCTCTACCACTGAGTCAAGGCCACTGTGAGCCATTCCCAAGTGCTCAGTAACACATGAGCTCCCGAGGTCTCGGGGAAGAACCCCTGTTGGCCCGACCCCGCTTCTACTCACTCTCACTGGCTAATGCACTTAGAATCCATTTCCACACTTCCCTCCAGGCTCCTTCTAACAGAGCATGGCTAATAGAGCATAGCGAGGTCCTGCGACTCCTTCAGTGTGGACGTTACCTCCTCCGGGAGCAGACCTTGCAGGATCGCTGGGCCTTGCTGGGAATCTACTCTTTCTGGCCCTAGAGGCAATGAGCATGCGTGATGGTGGGTCCTGAAAAGACTAGGCTCTCCGTGTTTAGGTAGCCACCCTCCATGAGGCCACTGAAATATCTCCCTAGCAAGGGAATGCTAGTCGGAAGATAGAAAGGGCCCGCCCTTCCTTCCTTCCTTCCTTCCTTCCTTCCTTCCTTCCTTCCTTCTTCCTTCCTTCTTCCTTCCTTCCTTCCTTCCCATACTGGGGATTGAACCCAGGAGCATTCTACCTCTGAACTACAACCCCAGCCCTATTTTATTTTTTATTTTGAAATAGGGTCTTATTAAGTTGCTGAGGACCCAGAGGCTGGTCTCCAACCTGCAATCCTCCTATCTCAGCCTCCCAACTACTGGGATTACAGGCATGTGCCACCCCCTAAAAAGGGCTGTTTCTAATGTGAAATAAAAAGAATGTTCAGAGATGTTAAAGACTCGAGGTTCTGAGATTGGTGGGTGTCTAAAGGCTCCCATCTCAAGTGTCAAGTTCCTACCCCCTCCCAAGCTTAGTGTAGGAGACTTAGCACAAACATCCCTTTACCTGACGTGATTCTGCAGCCTCTACATTCAGATCTCAGCATCATAAAGGAAGGATTCCTCTATGGCCACATAGAAACTTTCTGATTCTCTACCCATGCCTTGAGTTGAGATTTCAAGGCACCAAACGTTTATCATCATCATCATTATTATCATCATCATCATCATCATCATTATTGAAGTCTCTTCAACACAGTCAGAAGAAGCCATCTCACCCCAAAGACTGAATTCCCCACGATGCCATAGCCGTCAGGGGCCAGCCGCTTGCTGTCCCAGCGCCTTGCTGTCCATGGGCGTTCCGTTTGATACTTTGAGGAATGATGAGGTCACAGCACACTCTACCAGTTAGCAGCCGACAGCTTCGGGCGTAGTCAGTAGAGGTCACTTCCTGGACCACAGGCAGAGACTGGCTCACCGGGTGAGGCAATAGGAGACAGCACGGGAGCTCTCATGCACAAAACAGTAGACTATCCCCCCCTCGGGAGGAGGGCACTTCTGCAGGAAGGACAAGGTGTCTCTCAGCAGGAACCGTCCCGCATAGCTCACAGGCCCCTAGGGCTGCGCAGAGGTGCAGACAGGGCATTGAGAAGGGGTTCCTCCATTAATGTAGGAAGACCTGTAAACTGTACGAGCAGAGAGAACTGAAACTCCTTCTATAAGCAATTTGCGCAAATATGTCTGTACAAATTCCTTAAAATTATGTCGTTTGAGCTCTGCAGTACATATGTGTTTTAGCTAAATAGGCGGCATTTCCTGTTGTATGATTTTTATAATGTACTTCAAATTCTGTGATTGCACTGTTGGTTCTACTAAGCAGAATTCAGAACAGGATACAGAGAAGGCTTGCTGTTCCCTAGCAGCTAAGTTAGGGACAGTGGATCATCTGACACCATTAATAAAGCAAGCACACGGGTACCTTGCCAGACTTCAGGGTGCAATTTCAACAGGAAATTTACATTTCTATGATGCAGACTGTAACATATTAAAAAAAATAGACTGCCTCCACTGGAAAGAATCCAGAGACTTTAATCTTTTTTTTTTTTTCTTGATACTGAGGATTGAACCCAGGGGCATTTTACCTCCAAGCTACACCCCAAGCCCTTTTTTTTATTTATTATTTTGAAACAGGGTCTCACCAAGTTGCTGAGGGTCTCGCTAAGTTGCTGAGGCTGGCCTCAAACCTGGGAGCCTCCTGTCTCAGCTTCCCAAGTGCTGGGATTACAGGTGTGCGCCACCACTCTCCACTCAGACTCTACTCTTGAATTGACCGTGTTCTCTTCTTCCTTTCTCCCCTTCCAGGAGGACGAGTGTGAGTTTTGTGGCCTACTGCTGCTCCACCCAATGTCTGCAGACTTTTGACCTGCTGAGTTGATAAACACTCAAGGGCCTCAGGAGTGCTGCCAGCTTGACCCTGAGGCCGCCAGCTGGACACCGTGTCACACGCTGTGTGCAGCAGGGCCAGGAACGTCCCGCCAGGCCGCAACAGCCCCTTCTAGCCTGTCCTGTCCAATGCGGGGACATGCAGAACTCTCTGGAAATGTTGTGATGGAGCCTCACAGCTAAAACGCCTTCCCCCTTCCCCCAGGCTGGAATATATCCTCCCCAAATTAAGGACATTGTGTCTTCTGTGTCTTTTTCTTTTTATGTGAGTGTGTCTCATACGTAAACTATTTAGTTTGATGAGCCTCCCCACTTCTAATTTAAAGCAAGTCGTAGTTCCCTAAAGAACCATGATTTGATAATATAGCCAAATTAGCTTTGAACAGCACACCTTCCACGGTCCTTCTCCTCTCCTCCTTTCCCCAGAGGCTCGTTTCCCCAGGAGACTATTCTCCATGGTTTCTCCAGTGGAAACTTGTCAGTTTTTAGAGTTTCAGCAAACCTCATGGCCTAATAGTCTTGCAGAGCAGCGGGGTGGGGCACCAGGAGCTGGCAGCAGAGCGGGATCCCGTGCACACACCCAGCCCGGTTACAGCCTCGCTCACAAGTTGTGCAACGTTTTAGGAGACTTTCGAGAGGGATTTTGAAAACAAAACCATAGATGATAATGGAATACTCTTATTTTAAAAGGCTATTTAGAGTAAAGTAAGTTTTTAAATTTTTTAATTTCCTGATAAGACTTTTTTTTTTTACAAATAAGTTCAAGAAGTATTTGAGGTTTTCAAAGATCAGATCCTTTTCTTTCTGGATTTAAGAAAGAATTTATTTCTTTCTGGATTTAAGAAAGAATTTATTTCTGCATAATAAGAAAGGGGGAGAAAACATACACTAAAATAAGACCTCCCTTGTTCTTGTCAGATGGGTTTATGATGAAATTTGTACTGACTTTGAAGTATTGTGAAAAATTGGCTTCAGCTACTTTCGCTACCAGTTTGTTGTTTGTTTGTTTTGACTTGGTTTTAGTACTGGGGATTGAACTCAGGGGCATTCTACCTCTGAACTATACTCCAGGCCTTTTTGTTTGTTTGTTTTTTGATACAGAGCCATACTAAGTTGCTGAAGGCCTTGCTAGGTTGCTGAGGCTGGCCTCGAACCTACGACCCTCCTGACCCAGTCTCCCAAGTACTGGAATTACAGGTGTCACCACCACACCTGGCTTCTGCTACCAGGTTTTAGCAGGAAGGTTCTAAGTACAGCTTGGGCACATGTACTTACTCATCTGGTGCATGAGAGTTTCTTCATTTTGACCCTCGATTTCTTATTTATGTAACATATTATTACCCAGATACCACTGAGAAAATACAGGAGAAATGGTTCCAAATTCAGACTTGGACTTTTGCAAAAAAAAAAAAAAAAAAAAAGGTCCTTGAGCAGCCTGTGAGCCTACCCCAGTCACGTATTTGCTCTTCCTTTAAAAGGATGGTATTTTAATGTTACTCTGCTGCCAGATGTTCATCTGGTTGCTGTGAAATGATTCTTTTAAAAAAAAAGCATTTTTTCTGAATTTTAGTGATACCATTTTCTCTAAGGCGAACTGAAAGGAGAACCAAGAAGGGTTGCTTGCGAGAAAAGTTATTTTCAAAAAACTTCAGGCTTGTCAAAAATTCGGTGGATGGCATTTTATTAGCTGCCCTGACTCTGTGATGCGAGGCTCTAACGGTGCCAAAAATCCTACATAGTTACTGACGAATGTGTGATCTCTTTGCAGTCATACCACCTGCTGCCCGGAAAGCAGACTTCGCCACGTAGAACGGCGGAGGCAGAAAGTTCCCGTGTGTTCCAACTGCATTCGCACTGTTCTTACTTCCTCTTGTCCCTTTCATAACTTGGTCTGTTCAGCCTTAACATTTCAAAGGCTTGGAGTATAATAGGAACTGAAGCTCTGTACCAAAATGGACCACTTCTTTCATCCTTTGGAATAATTGAAGTTTTAGCGTGAAGCCCTACATGTGTATAAGTTGGCCGGCAAAAATGAGGCATGAAACTTCACAAATGTGCTTCAGGCCCAAGTGCTGCCTACCATCGAAGGGGCAGTAAATATATTTCTATGTCACCTTCTCCCATCCTAAGTCTTAAAATGGAGCCCTGAAATGTGCTAACCTGATATTCAGGAATTCGCATTGAAATGAGGTATGTAATACTTTTGTTGTAACTTGTGTGAGGTTTTACAGAGATGCTCACACTCCAAGCATCGTCTCTTTCCCTATTATAAACTGCAGTGTGTTGAACACCAGCGGTGGGCTGGGCAGCGGTTGGGCAGTCTCACCCTTACCCCTTGGGTGCAGCGTCTGGGCTTAATTGGTGAGACTGGAACTTGCAACGTGTTTCCCTGGTGCTGCTCATTATGGAAATGTTGTGCCGGATCCACTGATGTCATTCCTAACCTTTTGGTATTATAAAGGAGTGCTGTCAACTGGAGAGAACTTGCCTACATGCTGTGTATTTGAATTGTGTCCAAAGCTTTACAGAAAAACAAATCTAAAATTATTGTATATTTTTTCTTTATCCTGTTCTTTTTCTTACCCCCTCCACCCCGCCCAGAACTGGGGATCAAGCCCAGGGCCTCATGCATGCCAGACAAATGCCCTTACCACTGAACAACATCTCCAGCCCTGTGTGTTGTTTTCTTAAACAACAGTTATTCTAGGTAGAAAAATGTTTCGCTCACTAAAAGTAATAAAAACCAAAGTGAGCCACTTGGAACAGACAGGCTGGTCAGGTAAGTTGATATCAGCGAGCTCATGTGTGGTTGGCTCGTGGTCAGTTTTAAAATCCAGGACATCCTCATGAGAACAGGCTGTCTTGTGAAGTAGCGCCAGAGGATTCATTTGAGTGGATTACCCTATCAGTATTTTTCAGTTGGCCTGTTATACCAGAAATCTTCATTATATAACATGGGTTTATCACACTCTCAGTAAATATATATTTTGAGCGCACTTGAACATTAAGTACACAAAAGAGCCCTGGCTGGTGGAGGATCACCTCTAGCTTATAAAGAAGAGCTGTGGTCTGCTTTGTCTGCTCTCTGGCCCTCCTCTTCTGGAAAAGTGAGGTGAGCTTGAACGTCCTTTGACCAGCGTACTCAGCACTCAGCACTCACCAAACCCTTCTGCTCTCTACCTGTCTGCCTAGTCTAACGTCCGTCCACATTTGTGTCACAGTGAGCATCACGTACTAAAATGTTTGCAGCCTAAGGGGAAAAGGCTTCAACACCAGTTGGCTTATAGGCTCTGCGTGTAATTTTCCCCAAAATACATACCTATTTCATAACCTCTGGGGACTTTCAAAGCCAGTTTTAAAAGTTATTGATAGTAAAGTTCAATTTTTCTATCCTGAATTTTTTAAATGGGTATTCTTATTTTTACTATAAAAACTTATACTACATTGCTTTAGCAAAAATCAAAACATTTTTATTCAGATGATATATGAACGTGGAGGCCCAACTGGGCCAACACTACCACAGCGTGATATAATTAAATACTGAGACATAAATTCATTTCATAGACTCATAAACATATTCTCTTTAAGAATTTTATGTAAGTACCTCCTCACATAACCCTAGCCATTTTATTATGCTTTTATTTTATGATCTCCACTCACCCCTGCTTGTTGCTAGTGAGGCTCTGCTACATTTCTCCAGGAACTCAGTGAATATCTTGCCTTTTCTTCCAACAGAGGGGACTTTTGTAAAGCCTATACTCATGAAAATAGCTCCATGTCTGTCTAACAACCATCTAAGTCTCACTGTCCCTACCCAGGACGTCCCTCCCGATGTCATCAGCTCATAGATCTGAAAGTGATGCAGGTGTCTCTAGGAAAGGGATTGATCAGAACCAAGTGACTGCAATCCTCAGTCAGGAGGAGAGAGTGCTTCACAGCCTAAGATGTGCTCTTTGAAGCACGACTATATGATCCCTTGTACTTCAGAAACAGAAAAGTACTGACGGCCCCGTGTGGTGGCTGGACAGAAGGTGGAGCATTTAGAAATCATTCTAAATATAATTAAGAGACAGTAAAGTATGGATTATCCTTGCTGCCTATGTTAAAGAATATCGGATTTTCTTTCTCATAGTCATCTGAGATATACATGCATGTAATGACAAGATTGTCAAAGATTGATTCTGCCTACTGTAAAGTTACAGCAACATCTACCTGGAATATGGTCATTTGCTAAAGTTCACACCGCGTCCAGTCTGGTGGTGTGTTTATAGAATAATTGAGCCTAAACCATGTGAATGCTCAGAAATGCCAGTGGTAGTGTCTTCTTTATTTTCACCAGATTCGTTTTGTAGAAAGGAGGATGTTAGATATTTAAAGCCAGTGACAATGGTAGGGGAAGGACCTCTGAAAACCCTTCGCTCCCCACGAAAGCAAGAAGAGCATTCGCCCAAAACGTCAGAATGAACTTTTTTCAGGATTCTGGAAATTAACGAAGGCCATTGCAATCTGAGGAGTGTTTATTATTCAAGGGAAATGAGTGGACCTCAGCATGAACAGTGCGCTTCGTGGGTTTTAACCTGCCCTATTTCCATCCCCTCTTCCATCTCCATCTCCTTGAAAACCAGCCACACACACTGGTGGTGGAAGGCAGCCTGGAAGCCACTGGAGGGGGTCGTGGGGGATGGAGCTCCTGCAAAGCCTCATTTACAGAGAACTGTCCTGTGCCTGTCTGCCAGTGCTCTGGAAGATCTCACTTGCAAAACGGTCTTTATTTTCCTGGATTGGAACTTGCCAAGTGTGAAAAGCCTTTTACTCAGGGACATTTGCCGAAAAATACTCAAGAGACAATTGATTAACACGTGGCTGCCTGAAGCAGTGGATAGTCCTCGGAGCAAACAATAGTAACCGAAAGCTTAAAAGGAAAAGCTGTTGAATGAGGCCCCCATAGGGGTTTTGAATCACTCTGACATTCCTGGGGGTTAGATGGCACGCACACGTGTAGGTCTTTGCACGTGCCAAGGGGCGTACTCTTGCTTGACCTTGAGGCTCTACACAAGCAGAAAGTGAAGCCAGAGGCACAGCTGTCACCTTTCTGGCTGAGTGTTGAAGGGGTGTTGCAACATGCACACAGAGCCCGCAGCACAGACAGGGAGACTTACTGGTTTCAAGCAGGGAAACCTCTGTGTGATTATTGGTTGGTCACTAACCTACCCAAGCTGAGACTTCAATGTCTATGCATTACAAAGGATTTAGACTATGAATTAGCTCAGAAGAGCCACTGAAACAAATATCAAGTACAGAAAGCTTATAGCAGGGAGGTAAGTAAATATGATTTTCAGAGTTACGACATTACTCTAAATTTCCAGTTTTCCAAATAGATACATGCACACGCGTACACACACACACACACACACACACACACACACACACTGACACTATGAAGCATGCAAAGAATGTATATGGGGGGAAAAGGCAGCAGTCAATAGTAACTGCACCTGAGGAAGTCCAGACATTGGACTTTTAGACAAAGACTTTAAATCATCTATCTAAAATATGCTTAATGAAATTCATAAAAACCATATCTAAAGATCTCAAGTATAGAAATGATCTTATCAAATAGAAAATATTGATTGAAAGATTAAAAAGTATATAAAAGGAATAAAATATAAATTCTGAAGTTGAAAACAATAATATGAAAAATTTATAAGAAGTGTTCAACAGATTTGAGCAAACAGAAGAAAGAATCAGCAAACTTGGATATAGGTCAATTGAGATGATCCATTCTGAGGTACAAAAAGAAAAAAGAATGAAAAAAAAAATGAATGCAGCCTCAAAGATCTGTGGGACACATTCAAGCATATAATTGGAATCTTATGAGGGAAAGCAAGAACAAGGCAGAAAGAATATTTGAAAAAAATAATGGCCAAAAACTGAAATTTGATGAAAAATATTGATTTACACACCCAAGAAGCTCAATGAATCTCGAGTAGGAAAAACTCAGAGATCCATGACTGGACACATTAATCACACTGTCCAAAGACAGAAAAATTCTTGAAAACAAGAAGTGTCTCATATATAAGGGAACCTAATCAGAAACCATAGAGTCTAGAATGGATGACCTATTCAAAGTGCAGAAAGTAAGTGACTAACAATTCTATATCCAGCAAAACTATCTTTCAAAAATGAGGATAAAATTATTAGGACATTCCCTGAAAAACAAAAGCAGTATTCATCAGTAGCAAGAAATAGTAAACAGAATCTATCAAGCTGAAATGAAAAGATAATAGTAATTCAAATCTACATGTAGAAATAAAGAGTCCAGCATGGTGGTACACACCTGTAATCTCAGTACTTGGGAGGCTGAGACAGGAGGACCATAGGTTCACAGCCAGCCTCAGCAATTTAGCAAGGTCCTCTGAGACCTTGTTTGAGACCTTGTTTCAAAATTTAAAAATAGGACTCAGAGGTATAATGCTCCTGGGTTCAATCCCCAGTACCACACACACACAAAAAGAAACATACAGGTAAATATGAGAGAGCCTAAGTTGATTCGAATCCAAAATAGGTTTAAGTTAAAATGTTAATTATAATCAGGGAAACCATTATAAAAATAGCTGTAGAATATATAGTAAAAGCTATAACAAGGAAACTAATGGTACACTAAAAAATACACAAAAGAAGGTCTGGAAGTAATGGGATAGAAGAACCAAAAGACATAGAAAACAAAATGGCAGACTAAATCCCACTTTATTAATAATTACATTAGATATAAATGAGTTAAATGCTCCAATTAAA
The DNA here is from genome assembly GCA_004027185.1 of Glis glis. Classification (NCBI taxonomy): domain Eukaryota; kingdom Metazoa; phylum Chordata; class Mammalia; order Rodentia; family Gliridae; genus Glis; species Glis glis. Next base: position 10,318 of record PVJS01058351.1, read on the forward strand.
AGGCAGAGACAACAGAATAGGTAAATAATCATGGTCTAACTACTATATTCAGTGACACAAGTTGAAAGTAAAAATATGAAAAGAGATATACCATACAAACAGTAACAAAAGAGACCTGGAGTTGACATAATAATACCAGACATGCCAGGCGAGGTGGCGCACACTTGTAATCCCAGTACTTGGGAGACTGAAACAGGAAGATCACAGGTTCAAAGCCAACCTCAGCAATTTAGTGAGGCTCTCAGGAACTTAATGAGACCCTGTTTCCAAATATAAAAAAAAAATAGGTCTAGGGGTGTAGCCTGGAGGTAGAAGGCCTCTGGGTTCCATCCCCAGTACCACACACACACACACACACACACACACACACACAAAATAATGATACCAGACAAAATAGACTTCAAGGTAAAAACTGTTTACTAGAGACAAAGGCATTACACAATAATAAAAGGGTCAGTCCACGAAGAAGATAATAGTTATGCATATATATGTATGTGATAACAGAGCCCCAAATGCATAATGTAAAAGCAGAATTGAAAGAATAAGCTGTTCAACAATACAGTTGGTGGCTTCCATGCCTCACAACAATGGATAGAACATTGAGACAGTAGGTCAACAAGTGAATTGAAGACACGAAGAACACTTTAAGCCAGATAGACCTAGCAAACATCTTTAGAACACTCCACCCCAAAGCAGCAGAATACACATTCTTCTAAAGTGTACATGGCTTAATGAAGGAAACACTTCAATGGACATGATGTACTATACAAAATTATCAATGCCGATCTCAGTGTCATGCACAGGGAGGGTAAGGAAGTGGGGTGGGAGTTGGGGAGAGACTCATCAAATGCTGTGTACATGTATGTCTCTATCACTTTGAACTTCATCATGATATGATTATAATACATCAATAAATAAAGTAAAAATAAAGTGCACATGGAACATGCTGTGGGGTGGACCATATGTTGGGTCATTAAATCCTTATGTGTTTAATGGGATAGAAATCATAGATACGACCAAAATTAACTAAAGAAGAAATAAAAATTTTAATAACAAGAGATTAAGTTATAATCAAGAAAGAAAAGTCAAAGCCGAGTGTGGTGGCACACATGTGTGCCAGTACTCGGGAGGCTGAGACGGACAGATCATAGGTTCAAGGCCAGCCTCGGCAGCATACTGATACTCAGCAACTTAGGCCCTATTTTAAAACAAAAATAAATAAAAAGGGCTGGGAGTGTAGCTCGGAGGTAGAATGCCCCTGGGTTCAATCCCCAATACCATTAAGAAAAAAGTCAAGGCGCCGGGTGTGGTGGTGCACGCTTGTAATCCCAGTACTTTGGGAGGCGGAGACCGGAGGATCCGGGCTCGCGGCCAACCTCAGCTCTCTCTATCTCTCTCTCTCTCTCTCTCTCTCTCTACTTAGTGAGGCCCTCCGCAACTTCGTGAGACCCGGTTTCAAAATAAAGTAAAAAAAAATAGGGCCGGGGG
>PVJS01058352.1:0-11805 GCA_004027185.1 Glis glis
CACACACACACACACACACACTCTTTAACTATTGAACCCAGGGGCATTCTACTTCTGAGCTACACCACTGGCCCTGTTTTTATTTGTTATTTTGAAACAGGGTCTCACTAAGTTACTGTGTGCTGGCCTCAAACCTGTGATCCTCCTGTCTCAGTCTCCCAAGTACTGGTATTACAGGTGTGTGCCACTGCACCTGGCTAGAAGATACATGTTTTAAAGTGAAGAAAAGGGAATTCCGTTAGGTCAGTGGAATGACCTAGGGTTTTTTTTTTTTTCAGTGAAGTTGGGTGCAGGATCATTCTGTAGACTGAAGGGATGGAGGAGTGGACAGAGTGTGAGGACAATGGACTGTGGAACAGCTCTTGGCAGGACTTTGAGAGCGAGTGACCTAAATACTTGTAGAAGTTCATGAGGAGCCAGCTGAGGTTACAGCGTCTGGGTTTGTAGGAGAGCCGGCATGCATGGGACATGATGTCCTCTGGCATCACTCAGCAGGCTGTGAGCAGAAGGACAGGAAATGGACGGAACAGAACAGCTGCGGACACAAACGTCCATGGCTGGGAATCTCAGGAGACTCGGTCCATCTGATTCCCATTCTGACTGATTGCTCCCGTCGCAGGATGTAATTTCTTCCCTTTGAAGATGGCTCTGAACCTTGAGCTGAACAGAAATAGCATAGTCTGTCACTTAAATGTGTGGTGTGTAGCGGGGAAAATATGGGAAGGTTTTGAATCTATTTAATGGTTTCTAACATGAATGAACGATTTAAAATTCAGTTACTGATTAGCACTGCTTCAGATAATGTAAATCATGTCAATACCTGCTCTGTAATTCAGCCCATGTGAAACAAACACTAAGTTCTCATGTTCTTCCATAGGTAGGTTCTATAACACATTACCTAAAGCCAATCGCATTTTATGGGAAAATAGTCTCAAGAGGATAGAACTGGGATGGGGCTTAGAAGACCTGGGCTCTGTTCCAGTTCTGTCACAATCTGTGGACCCTGGGCTAGTAACCTAATCACTCCCAAGCCCTGATCCCTTGTTTGCAAGATGAGAAAATGAGACTGAATGTTCTAGAATCCCGTCCAGCTCACACAGCCCATGGTTCCATGGTTTGCGACCCTCCATTCACCTGGCTTTTTCTGTTCGAGTGCCACACAAATTGGACATTAGGGGTCACATTTAGATAACCACTCACAAACACATCTGTCTGAGTCTGTTAAACATGCTCATTTCCTCAGTAGAAGGCCCTGGGCAGCTGGATGGTGACTGGCCTAGTTTCTCATTAAAAAGTATTTAAATGGGATCATGTGGTTTCCCTTTTTAGCTGGCTGAGGATTCTGGGGGAAAGTGAGAAACAGGTTTCTCTAACTCAGAGCTTTCCTTTTGGCTTAATGCTATTTTCTTCCTTTCATATATGACCCCAAATTAGGCCAATCTTTCACAAGTGAGACAGGCAAATTCATCCTGAAGTTTTCATTTTTTTCCTTCCTCGATATTCTTCTTGGTAGGGTTGATGGTGTCCCCAACCAGATCACTTAAAAAAAGGAAAATCAGAGCTGCTTCATGGAAACCTATTTTTGATAGCTCCTCATTGAACAATCAGTATTGCCTCTACAACCTGTTTTATGGCTTACTTTGACTTCAGAAGTCAGCTGGAGAGATGGGTGTCTCTAATTTCTTTGCAATCTTTCTTTACCATGCTCCAATGTGAGCATTCCCCTGTCTCGTCATTTGCTCTATCTTCATAGTCAGTTCTCAGGGAAGGTGGGAAATTAAAATGATTAATCATCATGGAAAAGGATAATACACTGAACCATCTTTTCCACACTTAATGGTAATACTTTCTTAGCTGGGCTTGGAGGCGCATGCCTGTAATCCCAGTACTTGGGAGGCTGAGACAAGAGGATTGCAGGTTTGAGGACAGCCTCAGCAACTTAGCGAGATCTTGTTTACAAATAAAAAATAAAATAGGACTGGGGGTATAGCTCAGAGGTATAATGCCGCTGGATTCAACCTCTCGTACCAAAAAAAAAAAAAGGTAGTGCTTTCCTGCAGAGGGAAACACACCAAGTGATGTGTGCATGTATGACTGTATCACTTTGAACCTCGCTGCAGTGTATAATTACAATGCACCAATAAGGTAATTTAAAAATAGTCATACTTGCATCTATATAGCTTACAGTTTTTAAAGTGTTTTTACATTTCTCCTTTGATTATCACTCATGTGTTGCTTCACTACCCTTCTCCCTTATCTTCTTTGCTAAGAAGTAACACCCAAGAGGGACATGGAAGGGACAGCGGAGAAGTAGGTGAAACCCTCATCTCTGCGCCTGGATTAGAGCCCTGGTTCTGTCTCTTACCTGCTGTGCATCTTTTGGTGAGTCACACTCACTCTCTGAACTTGGACTCCTCACTTGCAGAGTGTGGATATGAACGCCTGCTCTCTCCCTAGGAGCACTGCATTGCTGGTGGTAATCATTATTTCCTTCCTTCAATCCTGGAGACAACCAGGAGAACAGGGCTCCCTACTTCCTCTCCTTTGGGCCTGTCTTCAAAAGCACAAAATATTGTCCTTTCCTCTCCTGCCTCCCCTTTCCCCCAGGATCTCCACACGTTCAACTTCTCGCAGTTCCCTGCCTCAAGTCCCTCAGACCAAGGGCTCCCAAGTGGGGAGCTGGGGTTCTGCAGTAGACAGGGCTCGAAGCCCTGTGCTGCCCCACCGATCCTCTCTCCTGCTGCAGTCTAGTGCTAACTCTCCCAGGATACAGAGTTCTTCAGTTTCCTCCAAGTCTTTTCTAGGCTCAGCATACCTGCTTTTACAGTAAACCTTGGCACAGGCATTGGCTTTGGAGTCCAAAGAAAGCTTTGCATCTCAATCCAGGCTCCCCAGGTTACTAGCCCGGCAAGTTCTTTTACTTCCCTGAGCTTCAGCTTCATGTCAGCACAGGACACAGCACATGGTGGGACCTCAAGATGTTGAGTGGAATTTTTCTTCTTGTCACAGAATTGTGGCTCCCCCAAGGCTAAGCACAGTAGCACTAAGCACTCTGCCGTCCAAGCTCAGTGGCTGGCCAATGTGCTTGGGAGGAAGGAGAGGACTTGGGAGGGGAAGACCTGGCATCCCTGTGTCCCTGTGGAGGCGCTCAGGGGTAGTGGAGAGGTAGGAGCTATGGGGCTGCCCAGTGGCCGCCTCTGGCTTACATGACGGGATGTTCAACCCAGCAGAAGAATCACATTGTGTGCCTCCCAGGGGTCTAAGGGAGGTGCAACTGCCTTTGGAAAAAGGGGACCCACAATGGAGGGTGCTGGTCGCCACCCTAGGAAAACTGTGAGTATCATCTCACACATCCGTAGAGGCCACCAGAAGTAGGCTAGAGTTTGGCCCAGCATCTGAAGGGTGGAGAAGGAGAAGGGTCAAAGACAAAAGAAAGGGAACGTAATGTGGAAAGCTGACTCTATTTGCTCTCAGGTCTGGGGAAATGGGGAGAAATGAGATTGGGATGAAGTTTTAAAACAAGTAAGAGTGAGTCTAAATATAAAATGTGACAGTTCCAATAACCGTAAGTGGTAAGAGTGTTGCAGAAGCTAGCTGAGATGTGTTCATGGCCAGTGACCCAATGGGAAAGAAGGATGTCAAAGATGACTCTTTGGGAGTCAGTAATTAGGAAAATTAAACATTTAAAATATTTATACCATAATGAGCTGAGACTAATCCTCAGTAATCTGTTCTACCAATAATTGGCAGTTTATTCTTTTAATGTCTCTTCAACTCTTTCCATCGGTTGCTCTCCTCACCTGGGAGGGATTCTCTCTTTATTTTAAAAAAATGTTTATTATTAAATTTTCTCTTTGGTTATCTTTCAAATCTGCCTGCTCTTTTCTTTAAAGCACCCCATGTGTCTAAAGGCTTCTAGTCTTCTTCTTATCCTTATGAGCATTTTAAATGTATTTTATTTATTTTAATTTTTTTTTTTTGCGGTACCGGGGATTGAATGCAGGGGCGGTCTACCTCCGTGCTATGCCCCCGGCCCTATTTTTTATACTTTATTTTGAAACCGGGTCTCACAAAGTTGCGGAGGGCCTCACTAGGGAGAGAAAGAGAGAGAGAGAGAGAGAGAGAGAGAGAGAGAGAGAAAGAGAGAGAGAGAGAGAGAGAGAGAGACAGGGAGAGAGCTGAGGCTGGCCGCGAACCCGGATCCTCCGGTCTCCGCCTCCCAAAGTACTGGGATTACAAGCATGCGCCACCACGCCCAGCTATTTTAAATATTTATTTATTTATTTTTTGTAGTGTTGGGGATTGAACCCAGGGGTGTTGTACCTCTGAGCTATATCCCCGGCCCTCTTTTATTTTTCATTTTGAAACAGGGTCTTGCTAGGTTGCTGACAGTCTCACTAAGTTGCTGAGGCTGGTTTTGAATCTGTGGTCCTCCTGTCTCAGCCTCCCAAGTACTGTGATTACAGGTGTGTGCCACAATGCCTGGATAAATGTATTTATTTTCAAACACATTGAGATCTATAGACTCATTACCATCCCTCCATTCTCCCCTGAAGTCCCTCTCAAGCTCTTGGTCCCTTCACTCCCCTAAAATGGCTACTGTTGAAGTCACTAGTTTCATACTACAGCTATATACTGAAGCTCCAATACTTCTCTATCCATTCCAGACCTCTGAAGTCCACATTCATATTTCTAACTTTCTGTCCAACATCTTATTGAATGTTTATTTAGCATCCCAACATAACAGATCCAAACCAGGCCTCAAGTTTCCCTCCTCCCCACAGACTGCAGCCCTCTCATTGTAGTTGGTGGAAACTCTTCTGGTTTCTCAGGACAAGAGCTATGGAATTAGCCTGGATTCTGCGTGTTCTCTCACACCCCACACACAGCAGAGTTGCAAATTCTTTCTGCTCGACCTTCAACATACATCCAAATATGTCACCTCTGATGCTTGCCACTGTGGTCCAAGCTTTTGTCATTGCACACCTGGACTACCCTAGTTGCCTCCTTACTGCCCTCCCTGGTTCTACCCTCACCCCCTGTGACAGTTAAACATGTGTCTACTTGGCGAGGCTGTCATATCCAGTGGTTTTGGTTAAATGCCAGTCTAGATGTTGCTGTGACGGCATTTTTAAAGATGGGATTAACATTTAAATTGGTAGATTTTGAGTGAGGCAGATTACACTCCATTATGTGGGCACTATCCAGTCAGTTGAAGGTCTTAAGACCAAGGACTAGGGCTCCCTGGAGAAGATGGAAATCAGCTGGGCTCAGTGGCATGCACCTGTAATCCCAGTACTTAGGAGACTGAGACAGGAGGATCACAAGTTCGAAGCCAGCGGGCAGTAACTTAGTGAGAGCCTGTTTCAAAATAAAAAGTAAAAAGGGCTGGGGGTGTCGCTCAGAGGTAGAATGCCCCTCAGTAGTGGGGGGAAAAAAGTCAGTCTGCCTGGAGACTGTGACATAGAGATTCTGCCTGAGTTTCTGGCCTTTGGACTCAAGACTGTACTACCAACTCTTAAATGAACTGCCAGCCTTCTGCCTTGCCATATATATTTTAGACTCACTAGCCCCCACAGTGGAGAAAGACAATTCTTTCAAATCTCTCTCTCTTCACATATCCTATTGGTTCTGTTCTCTGAAGGACCCTGATAAATTCACCTCCCTATGACAGTTTTTTCCATACAGCAGTCATAGGGTGCTTTGTAAGATGAAAATCAGCATGTCAGTCCTCTGATAAAAAAAAAATCGCTCAGATGGCTTGAATTTCAAGCAGATCAAAGGCCAAAGGATTTACAATGGCCACAAGGCCCTACGTGATTTGGTCTGCCACTCCTCTTCTAATGTTGTCTCTTTCAAACCAGTTCAAGTTTAAGGGTATGATGAGTTTAAGGGTAATATTTTGGACCTATGTGGCCAATTCAAAGACAAGATGAATTACATGTCAAATGGAAATTAGAACTGGGAACTAGGGCCGGGCGTGGTGGCGCACGCTTGTAATCCCAGTACTTTGGGAGGCGGAGACCGGAGGATCCGGGTTCACGGCCAGCCTCAGTGCTCTCTCTCTCTCTCTCTCTCTCTCTCTCTCCCTGTCTCTTTCTCTCTCTCTACTTAGTGAGGCCCTCGGCAACTTCGTGAGACCCGGTTTCAAAATAAAGGATAAAAAAATAGGGCCGGGGGTGTAGCTTAGAGGTAGACCGCCCCTGGATTCAATCCCCGGTACTGCAAAAAAACAAAACAAAACAAAACAAAAACAAAAGAACTGTGAACTAGGAAGCTGAGGATCCAGGCTTTCTGCCTCTGCAGGCTTCCTGATTTCTCTTTGTGCTGCTTCCTGCCACTCACACTGCCCGAGAGTGTTCTCTTCTCCTTTGCTGCCCTCTGCTTACTCATCTTGCAAATGGCCTACAAATGGCTGACTCGTGCTCCCAGTCCTTCAGTCATTCAACCCATATTTAATGAGTGCCTCCTGTATGCCAGGCATGGGTCTAGGTCCCGCTGATAAAGCACTGAAGAAAATCAACAAAAATGGTTGTTGTTGCAGAGCTTGTGTTCTGGTGTAAGTGTGTGGGGTGGGTATGTAGGAGGTGGGGGGGGGAATATAAAATAGATGAATATACAAACTATACATTATGTCACAGTTGTGAGAAGTGCTTTAGAAAAAACAAAACAGAAGAGGAGTAGAGGGCATTGGAGGGGAGTGATGTTAAACAAGGTGGGGGAAGGTCTTGGTGAAGAGATGACCTGTAAGAAAACCCTACAAAACAGCAGGGAGGGGAGGGTGGCTGGGGACAGCAGTGCAGGGAGGCCAGGTTGCTGAGGGCTAGAGAGTGGGTAGGAAGGGACCTGTGGGTCATAAAGTTTGGCTTTCAATTTGGGTGAGATGGGAAATTATTAGAGGTTCTTTTTTTTTTAATACTGGGGATTGAACCCAGGGGCATCCTGCCTCCGAGCTACACCCCCAGCTCTTTTTTTATTTTTTGTTTTGAAACAGGGTCTCACTAGGTTGCTCAGTCTCACTATGTTGCTGAGGCTGATCTTGAACTTGGGATCCTCCTGTCTCAGCCTCCCAGGTACTGGTATTACAGGCGTGCGCCACCATGCCTGGCTATCGGAGGGTTTTGATCACAGGAATTTTATAATCTGACTCCCAACTTTAAAAACTAAATTTATCTTTTAAACTGCTATATAAAAACATAAAGGTTGTAGGTATTTATTGGGCTGACTCAAATTTTAACAGGACCGCTCTGGCTGCTGTGTTGAGAATAGACTGTAGGGGGACGAGGGCAGAAGAAGGGAGTCCATCTAAAAAGCAATTCCAGTGATGAGGGAGGGCAGTCAGATTGGCTAAGACTAGAGTAGAAGCAGTGGGAACTTCCCACTATTCTGGTGTGGTCTGGGGTTAATTCTTTGTAAGAAAGTTGTGGAATGGATAGAGACCAAGAAATGGCCAAACTACCATTAAAGTCCTCTTTTACCAACCCTCCAGGTGGCTGACATACCATCTGTGAGCAGATGACCATCATATTTGATCACCAAAAATTCATTTGTTATCTACGGTCCCATCTCCTTGGGGACTCAGCCCTTGTTCTAAATGGGAAACTCGATTTTAACAAAATTTGCTCAGTGAATTATTTAATTAGAAAGGAGCCTTTGCATATTTTGCAGGCTTTTATCTCTATTCTGAAATTAGTTGATAACTCCTTGCAGGCGACAAGTCATCCTGTTGTATGAGCCGGGTCCCAAGAGCCCTGATGGGAGGCCTGGGAATGGTTGTGCGATGCGGCATTAGCCTGGCACAGGCCTGACCATTTATCTAGTTGACGCAAAGGGCCCTGGGGTCATTTTCAAAACTTTCCTCCATCTTATCTGAAGCAGATAAATGAAATGAATTGAAATGGTGGAAAAGTTATTAAGATAGTCATAGGATTACTGTAAGTGGAAAAGCGAGATAACCTACAGAAACCTGGCTTTGGAGTGCTCCTTCCTTCTCTTCACTCCTTCCGTCCACTGTAGGGACCCTCCAAGAGCAGAGGAGGAAGGCGCTTCCCTGGTAACACATCTCCTCTTTGCATCCTCACTGGAGAGGGCAAAGCTGCTTCCCAGTACCTAGAAAGAACAGAAGGCCCTGGGCCTGGCTCCACACCAGCACCCGATTCACAGTCACCCCCAAAATGCCTCAAGAGTTTGGGATTTTGGAGGAAGGGGAAGAAGCCTGAACCAGGGCTTGAAAGCATGTTAGATCTGGCCCCGCGACAGGCACAGACACACGGAACGTGGCCTGCTGGTCTTCTCCATGGTATCCACGATTCCATCTGGGATGAAAGATCAGAAAGTTGCCTTTATGTTGCTGCTTCTCAAACCTGCGAATATCATCTGTGGGGGGCAATAAGAGGTCATGGCAATTTTTCATTGATTTTATCTCATTCATTACTATCAGTTAAGATGAAAGAATACATAGTCCCACCAGAATCGTGGAAGCCGTACTCATTTTGAATGAAGTGGAATATAGGTTTCAAAGATATATAATTCTCCTAAACTGAACCGTAAGCAAAAACAATTGCTCACCCTGGGCTAAACAAAGGCCCTAACGATAGTAGGGAGAGTCAGTACCATCTCTGGAATATAAGGCCACTTGCCCTGTCTCTGGTGTCAGTTTGTGGCAGAGAGGCTCTCTTGCTCCATCTCTGGTCTAGATGGAGGGTTGGCTGAGATACCAGTTTCATCCTCAATGACGATTGGGGTATGTGTGTATAAAATGATCGTCAGCTGAGTTGAAGGGACTCTTTGTGACATCTTATCCTGCAGAAAAGATGTCAGACCTAAAGGTCTAAGATGACTATGAAAGGAGTTTTGGAAACCACTGGGACAATTTTGACCACAGCTAGTGGTGGCCTCCTGGTTTGGCTGAGAAAGAAAGTGGGAGGGAGAACTGCAGGAACTGCAGGCCAAGTTCAAACACTGTGACCCCATCCCCAGCTTCCCCTTTTAGTTTGAATAATCAGGCTGAGCCTAGGAGGAGGAAGAGAGAAGCTTGGCTTTCTCTAAGGGGGCTGCAGAGGGCAAGGAGGCAATGGTTTCCATAGAGAACATCGAGGATGTGCCGGACCTACCTGGTTATAAGGCTTAAAATCAAATTCCTGATGCATCTATTGAGAGAGAGAGAGAGTAATAGAGACAAAGAGCAATCTTTTCCTTGAAGACATGGCTAAAGACACCTCCTGTTCTGGGCACTGTGTTCTGAAAGGAGTCTGATTTGCCTGTCCTGGAAGGAGCTAGAATGTCCCAGGGCCACTGTGGTTTCTGGAGTCCTGGAGTATGGGAGATCTTTCTGGCATCGTGCCAGAACTGGAAGCCTGGGACTAGAGCCAGAGGAGTATCATTGGAAATATTTGGAGCAAACAGGTCTGAGGCACATGTGGGAGCAAGCTGGAAGTGTCCAAAAGATGAAGGAGGCAACAACAACAAAAAAAAATGGGCAAGCAGGCAAGTCAGGCAGATGGTGGGCAGCAGTCTCAGGCCAGATGTTGTGGGTTCCTGGAGCCCAGTTATGTGGCCAGTTCAAGTCTGTTTAGAGACCGGCGACGGAACACACAGTGAGCTCTTATTCTTCGTGGAGCGGAGTAGGTATTAAGGACAAAGCCTTAATGGCCTCAGTGTCTCTTTACCCTCACCTCAGGAAAGAAAGGCCAGGATCATCATTCTAAGAATCTAAGGCCTCACAAAAGAACAGCCTGCACCAAAGAATTCAAGTACATATGCACCCCCCCCACACACACACTCACACATATACACACTCACACACGTGTGCACTCATGAACACACTTCCGGGAGGGGAAGTAAGGAACTCTCATGTCTTCAAACCCTTGAGGAAGTTTAAACTGGGCAGTACCTCTGGACGGTTAAGGGTGGATAGAGGGCGGGTCTTTGGTCACTGAGGCAAAAGTAACTGGACCCAAAAAGGTCAGGCTGAGGGAAGGGAATTCCCTGAGCCTGGGAAGATGGAGAAGCAGATGGGGGAATTGCAGCCTGGGGAAGCAGACTGGATTTCTACTTAATCACCTGATCTGCTCAGCCTTCCTTCCTGTAGGATACTTCCATGCCCCATTCCAGACTAACTCCTTCTCTGACTTTTCACCTTGAACTCAGGTTCCTCAATTGAGAACTTAGTGAGATAGCCTTGCTCTCATGAACACAGAGGCTCAAAGAAATCTTTTATAACCATCCCTTTGTCCAGACTATGTAAGTTCCACTTTTGTATCCAAGTTTCAAGACCCAAGAACCATTTTAAAGGGTAGTCATCCTTTGAAATTCAACCTCTTCTATTAATATATGAAGATCAATTTCAGGGTTGATGTAAAAGCTAACCAGAGTAAAGGCAAATCTACACTGTATAACATTTTTCAAAGTTCCTCTCCTCTTTTTGCCTTTGTACCATATTCACATTATCTGCCAGAAATATTTTACTCAAAAATATGGATTAAGTTTGTTTTCAGCAACAAAAGCCTGAAAGCCTATAGACTCTCCAACAACTGACTTCTATGTTCTCCCTTCATACATAAAAAGTGAAATTTTACCTGATGCTGTTTTGAGCCCTCACAATAAAAATAGTCATTTGAGTTGAATGACAGAAGTGGGAAACTAAATGTTAGTTGATTTTCAAAACAAGATTTTCATTCTGAGTTCCCATTGGTCACATATGATCATGTATCTTGTTGTGAGAAAAAAAAAATCCTTAAGCACTGGATTAAATCCAGAGAACAATCTGTAGCACAGTAAGCTCCTAGATATCACCTTCTTAACCACTACACTTGGAAAATTATTTCTACATTTATTTATTATCTTCTCCATTTCCAAACAAGATCTGGGGGAACCCCCTTATAATATTAATAAACATTTATTTCCACCTCTCAGATAAAGCAACAGATCACAGGAGTACTGATAAGTCTTCATTTAAAAGCTAATGATTTCATCAAAAGTTAAAAGTATGTATTTTGCATTATTTAATTAGGCAACTATAATCTTATATATTACAATTTTCCTGAATAATATAACTCTATGGAATTTGAAGTTCACCAGTTTTGAGCTTCACATTATCAGGAACAAGTTGATTATGTGGTTCAGTTACATCTGAAAGCCAGCAGAAATCCCTAGATCAACACTTTCCCCTGTTGTCTTGGGCCAGCAGCAGGCACCATATTGGTTTTTACGCCATAGCATCAATTATTGTGGAGAATATTACCAGTTCTCTTTTTACTCTCCTGCTTGGCATGGGTTTAACTGGAGCTCCACCATTGAATGCTTCACAAGCCAACTTTCTTTCTCATTACTCTCTTTTCATGTATGGTGCCTTCTTTAAACTTACCCTTATCTTTACTATCTCTTCCTGTGTGATTATTTCACTCTGAAGTTTGGTCACAGCTTTTCACTGCAGCTTCCAAGATTATTTGAAATCTATGTGCTTGTGAGTTACCACTCTGATACCATGTTGGAGTCAAGATAGAAATTGTAATTCAGCCTATGTTGGCTTTTCTCAAACTATATTCCATAGAACACAAGTTCTTCCAGATGTTAATGTACGGTATGAAAAAGCAACCGCTTTGGAGAACAGTGTGGAGGATCCTCAGAAGAATGGGAATAAACCTACCGTATGACCCAGCAATACCACTTCTAGGCATCTACCCCAAAGAACTAAAACCCAATTACCAGACTAATGCATGTGTATCTATGTTTATAGCAGCACAATTCACAATTGCCAAACTTTGGAACCAGCCAAGGTGTCCATCAACAGATGAATGGATCACA
>PVJS01058353.1:0-11805 GCA_004027185.1 Glis glis
TATTTTTTATACTTTATTTTGAAACCGGGTCTCACGAAGTTGCGGAGGGCCTCACTAAGGAGAGAGAGAGAGACAGGGAGAGAGAGAGCGAGAGAGCTGAGGCTGGCCACGAACCCGGATCCTCCGGTCTCTGCCTCCCAAAGTACTGGGATTACAAGTGTGCGCCACCATGCCCGGCTCAGATTACAATTTAAATAGTTCACTCAGTGGAGAACACTACAATTTAAAGAGCAGAACATTATCCAGGATTTGTTGTGCTCCCTGGAAAAGGGAAGACAAGAGTATTCATAAAAATTTAAGTCATAATGTATTCAAAGCATTGTACTAAGAACTTTACTAATAAAACCTAAAGTAACTCTTATTCTAATGCTGTAAGGTGGGTATTGTTATGACCATTCTGAGTACACTGAATCACAGTGTTTTAAATAGCTATATAGAATGGAAGAGTCTGGATTTTAACCCGTCTGTTTTCCCCAAAGCCTCTACTCTTAACATCTGTGACAGTGGTTCATAAAATTCTAGTATGTACAGGCATCATATGAAGAATTTATATAAAAGGGCATATTTTCAGTTCAGATATTCTAAGACAGCAGATCCTGGGAAATTTATTTGAAATACTTCACAAAGAGCCAAGTCTATTGGCACACGCCTGTAATCCCAGTACTTGGGAGGATGAGACAGAAAGATCTCATGCTTGAGGGCAGTCTCAGCAACATAGTAAGACCCTCAGCAACTTAGACCCTGTTTTGAAATAAAAAATGAAAAGGGCTGGGGGTGTAGCTTAGAGGTAGAATGCCCCTGGGTTCAATCCCCAGTACCAAACAAACAACTCCACCCCCCAAAAAAAAACCCCACAAAACTTCACATAGACTCTGTGATAAGAATGTGGGCATGTGTTAGTTTTACTCTTGCTGTGGTTAGTTGCCTTAATCAGAAGTACACACCCCAGAGTGGTTAGCTATCATTTAACCAGAACGCTGCAACCCAGAGAAATTCAGTTATCTTTATCTCCAATCAACACGAGAAGTTTTAATAATTTGCCTAATGAATGTTAGAACAGGGGATTTCTTCCTGAAATTAGTGGTTTTCATTATATGTGAATTTCTGGACATAGATGCTTAGAGCTCTTGCAGTGTATAAAAATATAGCTGGCTCAGTAGGCTGTACCTCAGGAGTGGTGCCCAGAGCTTGATTCCTTCATGGCCTGGGTTCAGCGGCTGATTTGAACACTTCCTGGTCTCCTGACTCTGTCTAGATGGCCGGAGGTTTCTGCATTTGCTTCCAGTTAACTGTTGTTCACGGAAGGTTCTGTCAGAGAACCTATAGGAAGTGAAAGCTGCAACTCCATTAGGTGTCGCCATACAGGTGATGTATTGTGGAAGGTTTGCTAAGATGTTTGGGAGGGTATACCAAGATTGGTCTGAGATTGGCTTTCAAGGGGGATTTGGGAAGGAAACCCATACCTTCACCTATAACTAACTGTTGGAGGTGTCTGATACCAAAACCCCCTGAAAATCATGCATAAGTCAGTTGGATTAGGTTGGGACTCTGAATAATAAGACAGTACTGTAGGTGATTGTGATTTGAGACATACTGCCTAAGTGTGCATCTCCTTGCCCATTCAAATGGAGAACTAAGGAGCACTGGCTGTGGGTTGTGAGAGTGTTTCAAGCATTGGATGAGTAGCTGGGTCTTCCTTAAAAAAAGGAATTAAGTGCTTTCTGATCATGAGATTCAGTCAATTAAAAAAAGTGATTTTATAAAAATCATTTGTTCTGGTTAATAAATAGAATAAAAAAAAGCCTCGTGACTCTCAGCATATGCCTTAAAGCTCACAGCTAGATAAAGTTTTCTTTGAGTGTTTCCCACTGAACCACTGCAGAGAGCCCCCGTCTATGAGCTAATGATCTCTGTAGAGTCACAGTAATTTCACAAGCAAACACAATTAAATGAATTATACACTTAAAAAATACTTTCCAATTTTAAAGTGGTTTCTGGAAGCTAGATCTGCCTGGTAGAAAATAATGGGTGTCAATAAAATGCTGTGCTTAAATTTCTATTATGATTGTTTATATCTGAAATTATGTTAAGAATGACACTTCAAGGACAGTCTAGGAAAAAAATCATTGCCTAACGTTATTTTTGCAAAATTTCTCATATATTGAAAAATTGTTGGAATGTTTCTTAGAATCAATCTTATAGCAATAGATAAACATCAATTCTTGAAACACTCAAGTCTATTGCTTTCTATTTAGATAATAAATGCAGTGAAAATAATGTGCCTTTCACATAATGGGAACAATAATAATGTTTGTTGACAAACTTTTTGATTGATATAGAGCAAATGAAGAAAGTATTGAATTTGACAAAAAGTTGAATAGGCACAGAGTACTGTTATTACAAAGCTAATTTGTGAAGTTTCTGAATATAAAAATATAGAAGTATATGAACCTTGAGAAATTAATAAGGACAGTGAAGAAGAGATTTTGGCACAAATGACAAAACTATTAAGGACACATCTATTCAACCCTGTGGAAAAATGACTAAGGAAGACATTTTTTTGGCTTGGCAATTTGTATTGAAGAAATAAATGGAATTAATAAGTTGATAGTAGGGATTTTTAAAAATTTTAATCTAGCATTTTTCCCTCAAAACTGTAGTAGGTTCTATTGGCTCTGTCAAGACCATTTATATTTTAGCACTGTCCTGCACCAAATGAGGTCATATCTGTCCTTCTATGAGACATTGCAACATTTTAAGATGGCTAATCAGTCATCAAAAGAGGATAAATTATATTGTGTATACCTCTAGTAGATGAAATGGTAATATATTTGAATTATTTGGCGATGATAACCCATACATGGAATCTAGTTCTATCATGATTGACACTCCCTCCATTTCTCAGGTACTGCAGATGATAGTGACTATAATACTGCTTTGTTACTGTTCATTCTATATGGCTTTTTAAAAACAATACTCACTGCTTTTAGAACAAATGTACATTGAGAAATAACTCCTTTTCTTCAGGTAATAATAAAGGTTGCTAATTTGATATAATAGATTCCTCGGTTTGTTGGTATTTTAATATAGATTCTGCATCTGATGTTCAATAACTACTCAATTCAGTTTATCTGGTGAATAAAAGCAGTCTGGTTATTTGTTGACATGAAAATCAATCAACAATTTGACTGCAATTTTCATTTCTCAAATCAGTCACTTGGGTTTTTCCCTTCTAAAATTGTAAGTTATATAAAAGGACTTCCTGTTTGTGCATTGTGGGTCCCCAGAGGGTAAAACATGAAGAACAAAAAGAGTTTAACAATGAAAAGAGAACAGGGAATAGGGGGGTGATCGGGGTATACTATGTTAAGAAACGACAGAAGTACTGTTTAGCTTTCTTGGCTAATAGAAAACAAAAGAACCGAGCATGGTGGCACACACTTGTAATCCCAGTACTTGGGAGGCTGAGACAGGAAGATCACAGGTTTGTGGCCAGTCTCAGCTACTTAGTGAGGCCCTCTGCAACTTAATGAGACCCTGTTTCAAAATAAAGAATAAAAAATAGGGCTGGGGGTGTATCTCGGAGGTAGAATGCCCCTGGGTTCCAACCCCAGTACTGAAAAAAAAAAATATATATATATATATATACTGTTGAATCACACTATTCTATGGAAAATTTATTTTCTACTACCTATAACTTTAATGATGAGATGTTTGTTTCAAGTTATTTTTGCTCATGTCATGTTTAATAGAACTAGGTTTAAAATGGTATTCACTGAGACTATGTAAGCTATCCATTCTGCCATGGTAGCCTGGTTCTCCAGAGGACCCTTCTGTTTCAAATGCTACTGTGGACCCAGGGCAGTTCTGAAATTGCTCAGCTGGAGACCTCCTCAGGACTTTGGAGCTGCTCTTGTCCCACTCCATTTCATAGATGATGAAACTAAGGAGGAAAATCATTGAATGACTTGGCTTGCACTTCTTATTGGCAGATTTTGAACTAGAATGGGGTCTTGTTGGTTCCAAACCAATGCTTTTTTGTTGTTGTCTGTTTTCAATTGAACTTTTTATTTTGAAGTCATTTTATAATCAGTAATAACAAATAGTACAGAGATTCCTTGTAGCCTTTACCCAGTTTCCTCCAGTGATAATATCTTGCAAAACTATAGCTTAATATCACAACCAAGATACTGCCTTTGATATTAGCAAATACAGATTTCCATAGCCACAAGGACACCCCATGCTTCTCATCTACAGCAACACCCATTTTTGCTTTTACCAGTCTACTCTCTAACCATTTAGAACAATGCTAATCTGAGTACTCAGGAGGCTGAGACAGGAAGATCACAGATTTGAGGCCAGTCTCAGCAACTTGGTGAGACTCTGTTTTCAAATAAAAAGTAAAATAGGGCTGGGGGTGTAGCTCGGAGGTAGAATACCCCTGGGCTCAATTCCCAGCATCAATCAATCAATAAATAGATAAATAAATAAATGCCAATCTGTTCTCCATTTTTATAGTTTTGTCCTTGTATGCTATATAAATGGAATCATTCATATATAACCTTTCGAAATTGGCTTTTTTCATTCAGTATAGTTCTCTAAGGATTCATGTAGGTTCATCCAGATTGTTGTGTACCATTCATTAGTTCCTTTTTATTGCTGGGTAGCATGGACATATCAATACTAAACACCAAATTTTATGGAATATTTCTGTTCTGATCTTGGGAAATCTTGGATATTTCTACTTTCAGAGTTAAGGAATACAATTATGAAGAAACAGTCTGATTTTGACAATCCTCATTTTATGTTTGGAGAGACTTGAGAAAGGTAAACATAAAGACAAAAGAGATCCTTGCAGTATCTTGAGGCTGGAGTGTAGCTCAGTGGTACCGCACTTGCCTAGCATGTGCGAGGCCCTGGGTTTGATTCTCAATGATCACCTGCCCAACCCATACACACACAGAGTGTCTTGGTAGTGACTCAACCTTTTCTTGTTTTGTTTTGTGCTGAGAGTGAGATGGATGTTAGGGATGTTCCATTCTTCAGAAAATGTTTCCCTAGAGGTATGGTTAGAAGGGGATTCTAAGCCGGGAGTGGTAGTACACACCTGTAATCCAAGTATTTGGGAGGCTGAGACAGAGGATCACAGGTTCATGGCCAGACTCAGCAACTAAACAAGACCTTGTTTCAAAATAAAAAATAAAATAGGTCTGGGGATGTAGCTCAGAGGTAGAACACCCCTGGGTTCAATCCCCAGTACCAAAAAACAAAAAAGTATTGGGGGGAGGATTCTACTAAATATGGATGGTCCCACAATAATTCCACTTAAGATTCTTCATCTTTACACTGGGGTAAGAGTGATACACATTTAGTAGAAACTATATTTTGAGTGGTGAATTTTGATCTTTTGGGCTGGTGACACGTAGTATACTCTCTCACACTGGGTAGCAGCAGTGTTATGACCCTATGTGGGTAAGCTATGATGTTCCGTAGATTAAGTGTATTAAATGTATTTTTGACTTAATGGTATTTTCAACTTACACTTGGTTTATTGGGACATAACCCCTTCATGAGTTCAGGAGGAGTGCCTGCCCTGTGTCCACGGGAGGCAGCTTCCCCAGGGAGCTAACATCCCAGCTATTAAAAAGGACAAAACACTTGCAGACCTCATCTATGTGTCACAAAGGGGATTTGCTGGTGCCAAGTGTCATTACTGAAAGTGGAGCGTGGCCAGAAGACACAAATTAGCACCTGTCCACTCTAAATGTGCTTCGGGTTTTTAATGACCTGAAATAGTTGAGATTTGGCTCCTTACATTAAACCCTAAAGATGGATTCATTAAAAAGGCAAACTGCTCCTGAGTGAAGAATGCGTTTTCGATTCCTGAATTAAATTTAGTTTCCATCACAGTGAGCTGTATGGCACTTTCCCTGTCGCCATTTGTGGGCCAACTTAGTGGTAAGAAAACTTCCAGACTTTTAGAACTGTGCATTAAGAGATTGAGGGGCACAGGGCCAGCCACCTCCCCAGTGCGTTTGAAGATGGCCTGAAGACACTGAAATGAAGAAAGGAAGAAATAACCTGGAGAATAATGGAACTAAAGTATTGGAAGGGAGGAGAGCGCAGTTATTTAAAAAACTATTAAATAAAAAGATAAAGTCTACAAACATAAACCAAGTGAAGGGGGCTATAATATACTATACAAAGTCTGATAGACAATCTCTAAGAAATGTTCCTTAATGTAAAGTGAGGTCCACATGTAGTATGAACAGCAGAATGCTTGGCAGCCATTTTAATTTGAGGTTGCCTGTCTAAGACTCAGTAATTAAAAATTTTTTAAAATGCTGATAGATTTTCCTGCAGTGAAATCTGTTGTGAAGCGGATGGGTAACCAGACTGGTATTAAAAATGAGCAGTTTGGAGAGTCATTTCTGTAACTCCCGAGGTCAGAGAAAATTTATTGTTCTTCAGAAAGCCAGGCTGCGTGTATCTCCTCTTGCTCTGATTTCAGCTCCCATCCTGTGCTGCAGGCCGGCTTTGGAGTCTGCTCACAAACACGGAGATGTGACTTCAATGTAACTTGTCTCCATCTCTGGCAATCCTCACTTCAAGAGGCTGTCGTCATGAAGGCAGGTGCACAAAACATCACAGCATTTGAACTGCTGGTCAGTTGGGGCAGCCAGGTGGGTGATTACAAATTCCCTGGCACTTTCCATGTTGTGCCACAGTTTAATTTGACTCTGGTCTTGAGCCATACCCAAACCACTCTATCCCTTATGCCCAGAGGGCCACTCCTACAGCTGGCTACTGTGGCCTTGCTGCTGAGCACTAACATGATTCCTGTCTTCCGGCTTCAGATTTTATAACAAAGTTTATTAACTTGTTAGAGCACGCTGGATAAATCTGTGTTCTCTGGAAGGTGCACTGTGTGGTCAGGTTGGATGGGTAGGTGATGTGCTAGGTAAAGAAGACAACACAGTCGAATGGCTTCTCTGAGGCCACCTCCTGCACCAGCTCTGGACTTCCCAGGCATGGAAAGGAATCGCTGCTGGCTTCCAAGTGGTTTGTACTGGCCTAGTCTCCTGAGTAGGGGTGGGAACTGATGGCTAAAGTTGACTTTGAATGGATGGGTACTATTTGAAAGAATGGTATCTCCCTGCCCCCAGCACAATTTTTCACTTTTCCTTGCTCTCAGCATATTTTGTAGGAAAGAGAGGCATAAAAGAAGCAGCATCAAAGTGAAGACCACAAACTCTCACAAACCAGATTGCTTGGGTTTAAAACCAAGCTTTGTCACTTACCTTGGGCCGATTACGTAGTCTAGTTTTTTTTAATCTGTAAAGTAGAGGTAATAATGCCAATTTCACTGAGTTTTCATAAAGATTACATAATTTATACATGTATTCTAATTATTGTAACTCCAAAGATAGTGGCTTAAACCAGCCACATCATCTTATTATTATCACTCATGGGTCTACTGGCTCGTTGGACTCAGCAGGGCATTTCCTATTCAGAGTCTGCGATGTAGTTGCAGTCAGATGGGGGCTGGGGCTGGGGTCATCTGGACCTCAGTGGGGTCTGTTGGTTGGAACACCTCTACCTGAACTCTACGTGTGGTCTGGGTTTTGTCACCATATGGAGATTGAATTTTAAAAGCTATGGTTCCAATAGAATGATGGTGGCACATGTGTCACTTTTTAGGAACTTGTCTCAGAAGTCACGTACCATCCCTTCTGCCATATGCTATTGTTTAAAGCAGCCATGAAGGTCCATTCTCATCCAAGGAGAAAGATCACAGATCCTACCACTCCATAGGAAGGGTGGCAACATCACTGTGTATGAAGAGCCTGTGGGATGGGCTAAGTCATGGTAGTTAATGTGCCACAGAACGTGGAACACCTAGACCAGTGTTTGCTGCATGGTGAATGCTTGGTGTTAGTTACCATCAGTTATCCGGTTACAAGCCTGCCAACCCCAAAGTGGTACACCTATGCACTTCTTATCCCAGCTTCATTTCTGAGTTAAGTTTGAAGAGAACATCTCTATAGGCCTGCCATTTTAATGGTTTTATTACACATCTGTATCTAAGGCTCCTGTGTCTGAGGCTGCTGTGTCCTCTAGATGTAAAACTTGACATAAAAGATCAGGAAGAAATGCAGGGCAGCCTGGGAAATGTACGTGGGCCACTTGCTCCTATCATGGTGACAGCGATGTTGGAAATCAAGCACATTTCACTCCAGCACAGTCCACCATAAGCCTGCTCAATCAACTCTGCCTTATTAATCTCTAGAAGGAGCTAACTAAAGTCCCATCCTTATGTCCATTGAGGCTTGTAAGCTTTGGATAAAATTGAGTAAAATTTTCCTTGGCACTGGGCAGAGTCCCTCTGGGGTTGAATACCCCTGAGGCCAGTCGCCTCCTGAGTATCCTGGGAAATGTTTATTTGACTTTGAGGTGACCCTCATTTGAACCTGAATCTCAAAGTCAAATGGATTAGGTGGCTTAGTCATGGGAACCCCAGTCCGAGGTCAGAGCTTTAGGGCTTTTGTTGAAAGCAAATGAAACATAGGAAAAAGCTTCTTGTATGCCATCTGCTTCTTTCTAGACCAAATAGCAGCAGCAGCAGCAGCAGCAAGCTTTGGGCCCCAGGCAGCGTTGGCAGACTGCAGAAGCTTTCTCCACGTGTCTGGATCCTGCATAACCCCCTTACCTTTCCTAATATAGCATCTCCCACCTTAAGCAAATTAAATGGTAGACTTACCATTTTCTGTTCTTTATAGAGTAAGGAATCTGTGTGACCCTGAAACTTTTAAAAGCAAAGCCATTTAAAACTTTAGAGTGGCCCTAAAAATATCCAATGTGAAATCACTTAGGAGAGGCTTGCACAGACTCTGTAGATATCATTCAGCAACATATACCTTTGCCTGTGGTTTTCCTAGCTTCTATACAGCCCTTCTGAAGATCCGAATGGAGACTTAGGGATTAGAGTAACCCCCCACCAGTTAAACTTGATAGTGAGTCAGTAGTTCGTAGGTAGAGAATCAAATATCACAGTGAACTTTCCTCTAATCTTTCATCTTTGAAATCAGTAACTATTGATGCAGGAAGAGAGCCTAGACACTAGATACCCAGTTCTTACTTTAGAGGTGAGCAGAAAAAGGGAAAGAATTTCCAAGGGCCACTTCTGGTTAATCACCATTCAAAGGTCAGAATCTAATGTATCTCCTGACTCTCAGTTTTCTGATTAAACATTGTGCCTTGGTTGTTTGCTTAGAGATGAGATCTATAAATAATGAAGCATTGGGTGGAGAAGAGGCAGGAGATAGTGAGGTCCCGAGGGACCTCCTGATGAGGCTCTGTATTCTGTGACCTTACCAGCGGTCAAGTCACCCAATGTGTACCTCTCTGCTTGTTCATCAGCCTTCCATTAAACCTTTTAGGCTCTTGTCCACATTTTGCTACCACAGCTATCCTCTGAAATAACTGACTTTCTTGGTGTATGATGCGTTTACATCCCTTGTAAAGAGCTCCTTTGTTTCTGCTGACAATTTCTACCACTCATTGCTCGGCCTGAGTTACCTTGTGCTCCTCCTAATGGAGGATCTCCAGAGGGTATTAGTTAGATACATCTTTGAATATATGTCATATGCTTTATTTCCATTTCTACTTTTGCTTTTTCAGGGTTTATTTTAATCCAAGATTACTGAAATTATTCAGATTGAACATCTAATGTGTTCCAGTTTGGGTTTTTTTTTTAAACCACCCTATTTTGAAGTGTATAATGAAGTAGTGTTAAGTATATTCACACCATTGTGCAACAGATTTCCAGAACTTTATCATCTTGCAAAATTGAAACTCTATACCCATTAAACAGCTCCCTCATTCCCTCTTGGGCTTGATTTTACATTAGGGGATAACAACATGTAACAGGATAATTCTTAAATGGCAATCAGGGAAGGAAACAACTCCCAATTCCTAAGACCTAGTTTTATATGAAGATGAAGATGTTGGGATGTTTATCTTAAAATTTAGGGGAAGAAACTCGTCTGGAATAAACTACCATCCCTTTTGATAACTCTGTCAATCCATCTCTGTATCTACCTACCACCTACCTATTGGTTGAATGATACTTGGCCTCTGAATTATCAATATTTTAAATACAAAACAATGATAGCCACAGTGATGGGAGGCATACAGCACCCAGACCTTTTTGTGGCAATTTAAATGCAATTGTAGTTACAACTCCCACTCATCCTGGTGCTCTAACTTTATGCAATATCTATCTGTGAGGCAGCCCTGAATCTTTCCATTCCCAGAGGAAGCCTGCCATCTGTTCATCAAACTTGGAGTCATTGGAGGGAGCAGCTGCAGTTTCTATCTGAATCTGAATGTGTATGTGTTAGTCATTAAGAAAAAAATTTGTGCTCCTTTATGTTTTGAGTCATAACTGTGCCATCAGTTGGTCCCAACAAAACTGTCAATGCCAATCCCAAGGGAGCAAGTCTGGGCTCTGTTTTCAGCAATACTCTCTGGTGGATCTTGAGCAACTCATATAAAATCTTTTTCCTTTGTCTCCATCTAAAAATGCGAAATGCTTTTTAAAAACTCACTCCCTTTTCCTTGTTGAGAATGAAGAAACAGCTCTTCAATCTGCTTCCTTATTATGTCAGGGGCGGCAGCTTATGTTCAGCTCTGGGAGAAAAGTCCTTCTTAAAGAGAAAGAGAGAGAGATAAGGACCTATGGGGTCCAGGGCTGGGACCGGCCTTGGAGATGAATCGGTCCAGTGCTCCTCAATCTTCAGATCTGCCTATGTCCTTGTCAATTTTGCTGTATTTTATATCACTTATTATTTACTTAATATATATTTAAATAGATTTTAGGTTGACTCACTTTTAATACTTATCGTTGTCCTACATAATAATACCAATAAGGCCCAGTTTAGATATTCCATGATATTACTGTTTTATTTTTAAGCTTTAAAATATAGAAAGTATCAACATCTATTTTCTTTAACTCACATTAAAATAAACACACACTCCTTAAAATAAAAAGATTTGGACTGTGTGTGCTGCCTAAATTCAGTGGTTCACATTTTGTACTTCTGGAAACACTGATCTAACCCATCTTCATCAGTTTGTACATGTGGAAACTGAGCTTTAGAAAGTAGAAGCAACTTCATAAAGTCCCTTAGTTACTTGGAATCCAGAGCTTCTGACTTGCAGTCCAGTTCTCTAAGGCATGGTATCATAGATGGGAAAAGCACTATGGATGATTACATTTATTTGGAATTTAGTTTGGAGACTTTAGGGGAGAAAAGTTAGTTTGGAAATCTAGTTTGGGAAGTATATAGTGGAGGTCTGCGAATGTTAGGCATAGAAGTAGACACTTCTCCCTGGGTTACAAGGTCTTAATCTGGGGATCCAAGAAACATCTAGAATTTTATTTAATGTTTGATGGATTTAAACAAGTAGGTGTTTGGTGTGGGGGTGGGAGAGTTGCCATGGAAAGTGAATGAACATTGCTCTTGGCACCAGGAGCTACTTTGGTTCTCAATTAGGGGAATCAATCCATTTTAGAAAATCCACTTGGATGCAATAAGAAAAGTGGAATGGGGTGAGGATAGCATGAGAGTGACCAGGAGGTGACTGAAGTAGTCCCAGCAAACAGTGCCCGAACAAGACTGTAGGGAGTCATTCTTTTAGGGTGGACTTAGGAGCAAGGACTTCAGTAACAATGAGTCACAGAGAACTGACATTGATTTTCTTCATTTATTTTCTTTTTTTTTTTTTTTTTTTTTTTTTTCG
>PVJS01058354.1:0-11802 GCA_004027185.1 Glis glis
AGAATAATTAAAGAAGGAGAAAGGAGAGAGAGAGAGAGAGAGAGAGAGAGAGAGAGAGATATCAAATGATGTTCAGAGTTCAAAAGAAGTGAGAATTAAGAGCCGGGCGTGGTGGTGCACACTTGTAATCCCAGTACTTGGGAGGCTGAGACAGGAG
The DNA here is from genome assembly GCA_004027185.1 of Glis glis. Lineage (NCBI taxonomy): Eukaryota > Metazoa > Chordata > Mammalia > Rodentia > Gliridae > Glis > Glis glis. Next base: position 158 of record PVJS01058354.1, read on the forward strand.
GATGGCAGGTTCTCAGCCAGCCTCAACAACTTAGTGAGGCCCTCCGCAACTTAGTGATACCCTGTTTCAAAATAAAGAATAAAAAATAGGGCTGGGGGTGTAACTTAGAGGTAAAATGCCCCTGGGTTCAATCTCCAGTAGCACAAAAAACAAAAAAACAAAACAAAAGAAAAGATCCTTGAATTTACCAACCTGATAGTCATTGGTAATCTTTGTGTTATTTCAGTAAAATAATGGCAAGAAAGTCAGACTTGAATGCCCTGAGAAAAAGTAGAAAGAAAGAAAATGGGAAAAGCATACTTGGACAACTTGTTTAGGACATTTTATGTGAAGGAGAGGAGAGGCTAAAGGGAAATGTGGGGTAGGGAGAGGAATTTAATTTTTAGATAGATAGACTTGATTATATTTGAGGGTCAGTTGGAAAAATCTACTTATGGAGTAGTTGAATATACTTGAGAAGGAATAAATGATGAATAATTTACATTTCTTTAAAAGATGAGGGCAACCAGGTGTGGTGGTGCATTCCTGCAATCCCAGTACTGGAGAGGCGGAGACAGGAGAATTGCAGGTTCAAGACCAGCCTCAACAACTTAGCGAGACCTTCAGCAACTTAGTGAGACCCTGTTTCAAATAAAAATTTTTTAAATATAGGGCTTGGGGTATAGCTCAGAGGTAGAATGCCCCTGGGTTCAATCCCCAGTAACAACAACAAAAATAAATAAAAATAAAAAGCTGAGACCAAACATAATTGAAAGCAGAGTAGAATATTGGCATTAGAAAGGAATAGGGACTCCTGGGATATAACTAGAGGGAAAAAGAGAGGATGGGTGTATAAGTAGGGAGGCTTACAGTTTTGTTAACAGGAAGATGAGGCTTAAGTTTTCCCTCTGATGCAGGAAGTCATGTCCTCTGCTGAAAGTGAAAAGGGAAGTAGGGAAGAGGAGGATGGGATGGGTGGAGATAGCAGATTGGAGATGGTTGGCAAATACTCATTGTAGAAAGTAGGGGACAGATTTGACCAAAGAAATGAAATAGAAGTTACTGGGCAATATTGAGGGACCATAGAGATTGTTGAAATAAAGTTCATGCTGATGTGTTCAGTTGTGTGACTCTTTGTAGAAGCACCAGGCTTCTCAGTGATGCACCAAGTAGAAGTTGAAGTTCACCCAGAGTTAGGGTTTTACAGGTTGTGTGTAGCCAAAGTTATCCACGAATGAGGAAGAATGACTAGTGTAAGGGAAGATGGTGTGCTTAAACAAGGTTCTGGAAAGAATATAAAAGCTAAAGAAGCCAGGCGTGGAAGCGCACGCTTGTAATCCCAGTACTTGGGAGGCTGAGGCAGGAGGATCGCAGGTTCGCGGCCAGCCTCAGCTACTTAGTGAGGCCCTCAGCAACTTAGTCAGACCCTGTTTCAAAATAAAGAATAAAAAAATAGGGCTGGGGATGTAGCTCTGAAGTAGAACGCCCCTGGGTTCCATTCCCAGTACCACACACATACACACACAAAATAAGCTAAGGAAAGTACCTTAAAATCTAATCTAAAAAGCAGTATCCTCTTATTGTAAAATAAATGGAAAATAGCAAGAATAATATAAAAATTAGCAAAAATAATATAAAAAGCAAGAATAATATAAAATTACTCTGAGTTCTAAACTTCTATCATTTTTAAATAGTAATCTTTATTTAATATTTCCTTCCTTCCTTCCTTCCTTCCTTCCTTCCTTCCTTCCTTCCTTCCTTCCCCTCTCTCTCTCTCACTTTATTTCTTATTAATACTTGTGCATTTTTAAAAACACAATTTGGATCTGACAATTTTAACTCCTTTTTCATTTCATATCTTAGAATAGTTCATAAATCATTAAATTTTGTTTTACAATATCATTTTAATAGCTCTATAGTATAGAAAGGACGTTTAGTGTGTATTCAATTTAATTAGAGCTTACTGTAATAAATTATTTACAGATTTTTTTTCCTGTGTAGGTTTTAGATACTTGCACAACAAGAATGAATCTAGATGCCCCAGCCAAATATCTTTATGATTTGTATGGTAGAAAAGTTGAAGATATTTCAAAAGGTAAGTGTCAAAGATTTTGTAAACCATATCATATTCTGAAAGGCATTTCTATAATTTTGTTTTTACTTTAAACATTTAAAAGGGAAACAGATATAATAAAACAGTTTAATTATAACAGATAAATATGATACTCTTATACAAAGGGTATTAAGGTTTTAGAAATCTTGTATTTTTGCACAAGTTTGGCTTTTTAAAAAAATTGATAGGTAGCTGGGTATGGTGGTGCATGCTTGTAATCCCAGTACTTGGGAGGCTAAGACCGGAGGATCCAGGTTTGCGGCCAGCCTCAGCTATTTAGTGAGGCCCTCTGCAACTTAGTGAGACCCTGTATCAAATAAAGAATAAAAAATAGGGCTGGGGGTGTAGCTCGGAGGTAGAATGCCCCTGGGTTCAATCCCCAGTACCACAAAAAAAAAAGGTTGATTGGTATTTTATCCTTAGTAAGTAATAAGTAAAAAAGTAATTGATACATTATTAATAATTTAATAGCCGATTTCTATGGAATATTTCCTTCTAAAGAGAAATTGTGCTACTATATGCTCAGATTGAGATTTTTTAAATGTTTTGGTCAACTTATAGAGATTATTCAAAAGTTATATAATATGCTTTAAACCACTTTCATTATATGTCTTTATCAAGAGATGAGATTTCCATGTTATATCTCTAAAAATTCTGTTTTCTATTCCCTAAAAACAAAAATACTATTCTGTTTTCTATTCCCTAAAAACAAAAATATTATGAATTCCAAATTTGTGGATTTAAATGTGCTATTAGGATAGTCCTGTCACTTCATCTAAACTTTAAATCCATGGCTAAGGAGGGCCAAGATATTAGATAATACATCTGTAACTGCAAAGTTAGGTACACCTAGAGTGATTTGAGCATGTGGCTACATTGGATACTTTCATTTATTTCCAATTTCTTCACATATCCTGCTGTATAAAAGCAGGATATTTCCTTGGTCTATCACCCATAATTAAGACTTATTGATTGATAACTGTGACATTTTGATACTTATTTAAATCTCACATTTTATGGCTAAGGATTATATATATGGGTATGTACATAGAAAGTAAATCTATTTTTTAGTCATTTTAATACTTGTATTAGATATTAGAATTATTTTACATTTTATTAAAATTTCCATTTGGAATTGTCAGAGCTTCTGTAGATACCTTCCCATTATCTATAAGGATTAAAGTTATTTGCCTTAAAACGTGTGACACAGGAATCCTTCCTTATTGTCATTTTTTTGGGAGGGTGAGAATATTATTAAAATTGATTTCTTCTTTATTTTGTGGTACTGGGGATTGAACCCAGGGGCATTCTGCCTCTGAGCTTCATCCCCAGCCCTATTTTATTTTTTTTATTTTGAAACAGGGTTTTGATAAGTTGCAAAGGGCCTTGCTAAGTTGCTGAGGCTGGCTGTGAACCTGTGATCCTCCTGTCTCAGCCTCCCAAATACTGGGATTATAGGTGTGCACCACCATGCCTCGCTCCCATCACTCTTAATAACTTTTTTCTTTATGACCAATAATATTTTATAATCACTCTTGTGATTGCATTAATAAAAAAAGAAACACCACATTTTCTTAAGACCCTATCTGGCCTTAAATTATTTCCAACTCACCTGGAATAAAAAGTTATATTTGAGTAGAATGCTAGAATTTAACTATCAGGAACCTTGGTTAAGGTGAAAGATTTATATTTATAAAGTTGATTTCTTTCTCTTCCAAATATAGTATAACAGAATTACTTATCAAAACAGAAAAGCACTCTGAGACGTGATGCTTCATGGGTGCCAGAGGCATTCAGATTCATGTCTCATGCTTCACATATCCCAGAAGTGTGCTATTATCACATTTTAATGCATGCCTTGCCCTGTGTTTTTGCATACTTATAAAAGCTTATGCCAGTTGAAATTAGCCTGTGCAGCTACTAACATGTGGAAGCATTACAAGTTCACTGGACTTAAAACACTTAAAGAAGCTAATCCTATTGGAGGAACTTCCAGTCTATAGTCACTTAATATTAGGTTTTTGAATTTCCTTTTCTTTTTTTGTTATCATGATTTTGTGCATCCACTGATTAGAGTATCTAAACTGTTATGTATGACGGTCTTCTGAACCTTAACTTGGGAAAGGTCAAGTATTTTTTGAAAATTATCTTTTAATTTAAGCAAATAAGTGCTGATAATCTTGATTTGATAATATGACCTTTTTCTTGCTTTATATTAGATTAGAAAAATTCTTTTTTTTTTTTGCGGTACCGGGGATTGAACCCAGGGGTGTTCTACCTCCGCGCTACACCCCCAGCCCTATTTTTTTATACTTTATTTTGAAACCGGGTCTCACGAAGTTGCGGAGGGCCTCACTAGGTAGAGAGAGAGAGAGAAAGACAGGGAGAAAGAGAGAGAGAGAGAGAGAGAGAGAGCTGAGGCTGGCCGTGAACCCGGATCCTCTGGTCTCCGCCTCCCAAAATACTGGGATTACAAGCGTGCGCCACCACGCCCGGCAGAAAAATTCATTTAATAATGTCTAATGTTATGATCACAGCAATTACATTTTATTTATATACACAGATTAGAAGTGCAGTTGTACCAAGAACTAAAAGCAACAGATAAACAAAATAAAAAAAAATTTTCCTATCTGTTGCTTCTCTTTTGGAACTGGATATACTTTCAAGTTTTCCTCCTTTGCTATGAGAAATTAGAACATTTGTCTCAGCAAATGAGACAAATGCTTTTATATTGTCCAATCTAGTAAAAACCTTAAAAATCCACATGATTTGCAAATTGCTTATGCTTAGATTTCCAAACCATAGATAATTTTAATAAAGGAATTTATATTATTATATGTGAGAAAGTTCTTTCATTATGGATCCTATATAGATCTGTCCTTTCAAGAGTAGAAAGTAACTATCTACCGTGTAGACACCAGATTCCTAGAGATAGTCAACATGCTGGTACACAATGCATGCATACAAAATACACTCTGCAAAATCAGGCCCCCTAAAATAACAGCGCTATGGGAAAAACAGAATGAGGAAGACTATTCAAATTCTATGCACCTTTAGAACCAGAACAGTAACTAAAATAATGATTATTAACTTTGGAGATAATGTAAACAGCCTGTGTAGCCATCTCATGGCGCTGCTTCAGAGGATATTAATGCTGCACAAGAACAATGGCATGTGAGACAGTGCACATGGAAATGGAATGGAGGTTTGGGCCTGCGGGGTTCTTTGAAGGAAGGCACTGGAGGAAGTAAAACCCCCACTCATGCAAGGCCAGGGGCGTGCCTTTCTGGGGTGCAGTGCAAGCTAAGGCTTTTTTCTTTGCTGCTAAAGGATACAGGTCTCCTACTAAGTCTTTTTGGCTTTGTTTGCTTAGGAAAACACACATAGTTTTCAACCAAACTTCCTTATTGTTTTGGCATCATTCCCCTATTTACCAAACATATAAGGTATTTAATGTTATAGAAGCATTTAATAGTGCCAATCAAATGTAGATATTGTCCTATTTTGAGGGAGTTGTTTAATAACACTCCATTCTTCCTAATATTCCCCAACTTTTTCCCCCCTCAACGTTTGATCTCTTAACTTCTTTGGCTAATTGTTACAGTGTTGTGAACCAGAGGAGTCGCTCTCCCTTCCATGGTCTCTTAAGGACCATTCTGAATCTGCTATTCCAATAACCATACCCTGTTCTTTTTTGGATCATAATAGGTAGTGTAAAATTTACCCCAGTGGTTCTGAAATCAGTTTGACTAGTACATTAATGAGATCAAGACTAAGAACATTCGGTGTCACACTGAATACTCACTTCCTGTTCCATTTCCCACTCCAGATTATGCCTACCAACACTATCCAAAATAGCTCTATAGCTATATATTTTCTGATAAATTCTTCAGAAATTCTGTAATGAGATGAAATATAGGATTATCATATTTCATTTATAAGATTCCAATAACATAGAGATACCCCCGAATTTGAATGTTAACTCATGCCCATTACCAATTTTTTTATGTGCAGAGAGATTAAAATTCAAAGATCAAATCCAAAAGATTAAAATCTAAAATATTTAAGTTAATGCAAGAGTGAAATCCCAAATCAAAAAATCTTATCTTTGTGAGTTAAAATTCAATAAAATTTCAAACTCCTCAAGTTAGAGTACAAAGAATTTAAAGTCCTTCTAATTTTTATTCTTTCCAGTGTCAACCAGATGGCTTTTGGATGCCTGATTTGAGCTGGATTTCCTCCAGCAGCTGCTGTCTGGGCTCCTGGAGTGGGTGTCATCCCTCCGGACCTCAGAAGTTGAATTAGGTCTACACAAACTTTTTCATGGGCCTTACATCCAAACAAATGAAACAATTATCACAACATCAACCCCACACCCAGAACACTCACACAGAAGCCAATCGTAGCAAATTTGGACATTTCACACAAAATGCTGTTTCCAGGACTCTAATTTGGCATGATCCAGAACCAAAGAACATAGCAGAAAGTAAGTGAAGGATGGCAAATAAGAGAAAGCATTCTTCATGTCAGTCTTCCCCAAATGCCAGTCAGTTTATTCTGTTGACCAAAGTCTGACCTGTGACATAACTTGTTGGGAAGCAGTCTTTCATTAACATATTAATTATGGCACCATGTATTTGTAATATCTGAGGGAAAAATGAACCGGTGTGCATTGTCTCCTGTCTCAAAGAGGCTGCATAAAATGTTGGCTAGGTGCTCTGATTTTGGAGCCAGAGCTCAAATTCCAGTTATGTCATGGGCTATAATAACTTTGGACAGGTTACTTAGCATCTTTGAGAATCAAGTTTCTTTATCTGCAAAACAAGAATTATACTATTTACCATAACAAGTTGTTGCAAGGATGAAGAATTATATGTGAAGTCCTTAAGAAAAGTGCTTGACACTTGGTAGGCATTATATAAAATTAACTATCATCATCCCTGCTGTTAATGTTGTTTTTCTCAAAGAAGATACTGAGAGTTGCCATATTTGGAAGTTTGCATTGGAGACAGCACCACTCATAAAGATGTACATGAGAAACTGGTCTTTTCTTTTATAAAGTATTCCAAACATCTTAATGTTCTCTCCTTCTCAGTCACTGATTCTACAGCCCATGCTGAACTGAAGGCGGTACCCTGTCTGCTGGCATAGCACCCACCTTTTTTTTTTTTTTTTGGAAATGGCATTTTCAATCCTAGATCCTCCTGGCTTCTATAGCCTCTGCCTATGGAATTATTTAAACTCAAGAGACCTACTTTATGGGCACAGCTTCCCCCCTCATCTCCACATCATTTCCAATTGGAGTATAACTTTTGGTAGATTTTTAAACGGAAGCAGCTATTCATGTTTCTGAGGATCCTGTTCTCAGGGGCTCAGTGAAGTCCATGATCACTGCCATTTCCTTCTGAAAACATGGTCTTTCCTCAGCTTTTGAGTGTTTCCTGGTCTTGAGCTAACATTTGTCTGATATCATCTCTTTTTCTGCAATATTTAGGGTTGCCTCCCTGGAAAACCTGTTCCTTTCAGTAAATACTGTTCACTTCTGTAAAAAGCGTGGAGTTAACATTATTTACCATAGTTGAATGCTTTTAAAATTTTACTTTGCTTTCTTGCCAATACTTGTATTTTCCTTTTTTAAATACCATTATTGGCCCATTTTAATTATACATCAAAGTGAGGTTAAAGTGATACAAACATACACACACACAACACTTGGTATGTTTCCCTCCAGATCCCACTCCGCTCTCTTCCCTGTAGGTATTAGTGAGATTGGCAGTGATACCTTCATATATGGACATAGCATTATTTGAACTGTTCTCTTCATCCATTCTCCTTTTTCTCCTTCCCACTTCCCTCCCCCAATTCCCTTCTACTATTCTACTGGTCTACCTCCTCATTTATCTTTTTGCTTCCTATTTTCATTCTAGCTTCCACATATGAGAGAAAACATATGACTCTTGACTTTCTGAGAATGAATGATCTTATTTAGCATAATATTCTCTTGTTCCATCCAATTTCCTACAAATGACATAATTTTGTTCTTCCTAATGGCTGAGTAAAATTCCATTGTGTGTGTGTACACATTTTTGTTATCCATTATCTATTGACAGATACCTAGGTTGGTTCCATAAATTGTCTGTTGTGAATTGTGCTGCTATTAACATGGATATGCATGTATCACTATAGTATTCTGATTTTAATTCTTTTGGAAAGATACTAAGGAGTGGTATAGCTGGGTCATATAGTGGTTCTATTCCTAGTCTTTTGAAGAACCTCCATACTGATCTCCATTGTGGTTGTACTAATTTGCAATTCCACTAACAGTGTATAAGAGTTCATGTATCCCTACATCCTCACCAGCATTTATTATTGTTTGTATTCTTGATGATTCTAACTGGAGTTAGATGGAATCTCATTGGAAGACACAGAAATAAAGATACAGAAGATACAGAAACAAATTCTCACACTTACAGTCAGTTGATTTTTGACAAAGATGCTAAAAACATAATGCTAGAGAAAAAGATAGCCTTTTCAGCAAATGGTGCTGGGAAAACTGAATATTCATATGTAGAAGGATGAATTTAGATCCTTATCTCTCACCCTGCACAAGAATCAATTCAAGATGGGTCAAAGACTTAGAAATTAGACCAGAAACTTTGCAATTACTAGAAGAAAACATAGGATCAACTCTCCAACATATAGTTCCTGGTAGAGACTTTCTCAATAAGACCCCCAATGCTCAGGAAATAAAACCAAGAATCAATACATGGGATGCTATCAAATTTAAAAGCTTCTATGCAACAAAAGAAACTATCAAGAGCCTGGAAAGTCTACAGAATGGGAGAAAATCTTTGCCAGCTATTCAGGTACAGGAGTAATATTGAGACTGTATAAAGAACCTAAAAAACTTAAGCACTAAAAAAAACCCAATAAAAATGGACAATTGAACTGAACAGACACTTTTCAAAAGAAGAAATACAAATGGGCAATAAACATATGAAAAATGTTCAACATCATTAGTAATCAGAGAAATGCAAATCATACTTATATTTTTCTAATGTATGCCTTTAGATATTTTCCTTGCAGGGTGTCTCTTAGTAAGATATATGAAGTCCATAAGTTCTAAGTTTGTCAGTAGCATCTTGTATTCAAGTCAATCTTATTCATTTTCACTTCCCTGAGTTAAATAATCCTACCAAGGATGTATCCTCCCACGGTCTAACATATAATTTAGAGCTGGAATTTTGAGTTTATTTTTGTTGTGCTTAGTTCCCTGTAATATAATTCATCTTGTTTTTGGATTCCCTTAATGTTAGAGACATAAATATTTAGAGGTCCACCAGTACTTTTTCGAGTATTTTATACTAATCTTCCTCTCCAATTTGTCAGATTTTTATGTGCACTCTTTGTTTAATTGTCCTATCTTCAAAAGAGATTTGCCAGTTGTTCTTATCATAAATTTGCCTGTAACATAAATATCACTTCTTCATAGTATTCAGGACTCTAGTTCCTCTGGAGGATTATTCTAAGTCTGCTCTCCAAGATTTTATCTTTATTCCTCTGTTAGGTATCACTGAGCTCCACTTCTGATTTTTAACAAATAAAATATTTTCCCTTTTATAATAACCTCTTTGTGTGTGTGTGTGTGTGTGTGTGTGTGTGTGTGTGTGTGTGTGTGTTTTACTAGGGATTGAACCCAGGGGGCATTTTACCTTTGAGCTACACCCCCAGACTTTTTTATTTTTTGTTTTGAAACAGTCTTGCTAGGTTGCTGAGAGTCTTGCTAAATTGCTGAGGTTGATCCTGAACCTGTGGTCCTCCTGTCTCAGCCTCCCAAGTACTAGGATTACAGGTGTGCACCACCACATCTGGCTTATAATAACCTCTTTAAGAGTGGTTACACTTGAAAGTATCTCTTATATTTGGCCTTCAGGATCTGTTTCTCCTTCTCACAGCTGTCAAATGTCATGCTTGGATAAGATGTTTACCTTTTATTCTCAGGTGATCTCTTTCCTCCTTCAGGCTGAATCACCTTGTTTTATTTTGTTTTCAAGCACTGTTCTACTCTGATCACACCAATAAAGCATATTTTCAAGCCACTTTACTTTCTCCTTGGTTCCTTTAGCAAATCTGTTTCCTAGATTTGTAATGCTTCGTGTAGTTTCTCTGTTGTATCTCAGGAAGATGAAATGTTCTCACGCGGGTGTGTTGGTGCATGCCTCTACCCCAGCTACTTGGAAGGCTAAAGTGGGAGGATCACATGAGCCCAGGAGTGTGAGTATTCTTTTTATAGTAAATCTACCACATTTCTTTCGATGAAGCCACATTTGGGTTTATACAATTTCAAACTGTGATCAAAATTTGTGGTAAACAAATTTAGAGTCAACTTGGATTGGTGGAAGTTGAAAGTTTGTAAGACAAGCCACATGAATCTATGATTAGTTCAATCACATTTCCTTTGGGGTCCAGAATGCAGTTAAAAATATCATAACTATAGAATTTCAGACAGCTTTGAAGGATTGGCCTACACATTTGTTTTCAAAACTCAGAAAAGCAGCAAATATTTTTACACTTTCCAATGCCTAAAATGATCTAATCCCATTCTCTGGCTTGTCTGAAGTTTTAGGTAGCATTCACTGTATCGTAAAAGAGCAAGCAGCTATAGGCTTCACAGTAAGGTAGGCATGACCAGCAAGGAGTGCTAAGCCCTCGACAGCCCACCCAAATATACCAAAGCTGTGCCCAACCCAAGGCTGGCATTTTTGGAAGGCCGAGGCTATTGGAAAATAATCCCAGCTGCATTTAGTTGCTGCGGACCTTCAAACTCAAATTCTACCTAACCCTGGCTATAAAGTTTAAGACTAACTTCCCTAGTGTTATGCATAGGCCCTTCAGGAAAAATATAACTACCAAACTGTATTTTCAACAGCATGACATGGTAAAGACAGCTAGCTACCACTGAGGTTAAAAAGCAAGCAAGCAAGTAAGCAATCAAATAAACAAAACTACATAGCACTTACATATTAAAGTACTTTCAAAGTTTGAAGCCACCCAGTCAAGGTTCCTCTATAGTCTCAATCTTTTTCTTTCCTTTTGTTATTTGTTCTTCAGAATCACCTGTAATGTATTTTTAATGGCTCCTAAATAACTTTGTTCCATAAACATAACCCTTTCATGAGTTTTGTGACATACCACTAAATTATTGAATCTAAGAGCATATTGGGAACCCTAAAATTTGCAGCTAGCTGGTTAGAAATGAGGGTGGTCTGGGAACTCTTGAACATGTGACTGGTGTCTTAAGTTGGGACCATGCCCAATTTGCTTGCAAATTCTTTACAATGGACTCATACTTCCCAATTTTCAAACTTACTATAAGCCAGGCGTGGTGGCGCACGCTTGTAATCCCAGTACTTGGGAGGTGGAGACCAGAGGATCCGGGTTCGCGGCCAGCCTCAGCTACTTAATGAGGCCCTCAACAACTTCGTGAGACCCGGTTTCAAAATAAAGTATAAAAAAAAAAATAGGGCCGGGGGTGTAGCACAGAGGTAGAACG
>PVJS01058355.1:0-11804 GCA_004027185.1 Glis glis
AAAAAAAAAAAAAAAAAAAAAAAAAAGAAAATTGACATGGGACATCAGGGCTTCATTTGAAGGTTACTTGGTGAACACAGAAGGAGATGAAACTGGTAACCTCATGCTGTGCAGATTTCATACAGTCAGCTCCTCTGTGCAAATATTAAGTAGGTATCCATAAAAAGGAAAACGCCAGTCCTCTAGTCAGGAAACTTGTGAACAGGGCTGACAAATTCTGACTTATTTCCCTTTATTTTCTAGCTCTACACGGAATGTCCCATTGTGACAAAATACTTTCTTTGGAATTGTGGAGAACATAAAAGTGGCAATGTCAAAAGCTTTAGAGATGCAAATACAGCTCTTCCAGAACTATGTTGGAGTCAGAACCTGGGTATCCCTGAAATATTTTCAGCATTTAGGCTTCAGATGAGTTTCTTACAAACTGACCTAAGCCAGAGCAAAATTTTCAGTCTACTGAACAAGGATGTGAAGCTTTGGAAATAAAATAGGATGGAGAGATTTATGTTTACCTGACTTTGCTAAAGGACAGCCCTTTGTATATTTTATAATCTACTTGGTGTCAGTGAGTGGGGGATGGGGGTCCTCTACAAGGACTTGTTCAGGCCGCAATAGATGGTCAGTGAACCGCACTCTGAGGACTTTGGTTCTGTTAATGACAGGGCTTTCATCTTCAAAAGTTGGAAGTCGAGTTGAGACAGTGAGCATGGCACTAGGTACGAAAGAGGAGGACCACAGATGGGAGAGGTAACCAGTGAACTGGACTTAGCAGATGCAGATGTTTGCGGTTCTTTGCTGCAGTGGGGTGGGGTGAGGGGAAAATATTCTCCTCTAGTACCACATGCTACCTTCAGCAAAGACTGACTTCCACATGACAAAATGTGCCGTGATACCCTGGATAAGGGACTAAGGACTTGACATCTTCTACAATGTGCCTAATCCTACATAGGCTAAGAGACCACAGATCTGTGTTTCACAAGGAAGAACGAGATTGAAAGTGCTCTCCTCTGTTGTTATGGTCAGATATAGAATGTTCCCTGGAGAATTCATCAATTCATGCTCAGGGTTGATATACTTAAGTCATGGGGACTGTAATCTCATCAGTAGATAAATCCACTGTAATGGATTTATCTGGATGGCAACCTAGGCAGGTGGGGTGTGGCTGGAGAAGGTGGGTCCCTGGGGGTGTGTCCTTAGGGATTATGCTTTTGTCTTTGAATCCCCTTGCTTGCTTTCTTAGCTTTCGGCCTCCATGATATGAGAGCAGAGCCTCTCTCTCTTCCTGCTCTCTGCTTCCCGACTCCATGCCCTGAGCTTCAGACCCTGGTCTTGCATGGACTGAACCCAGATTCTCCAAAAAACAGTGAGCAAATAAATCTTCTTTCCTATAAGTTGTGTGGTCAGTCATTTTTTATGATAGCAGTTAGAATACTGAGACCAAGCACAGCAGAAGCCCTCTCCTTTGGACTGACTTTGTTTTGCTTTTCCTTTTGTCTATTCCTCTTCCTCCCCTCCCTTCCCACTCCACTTGGTTGGTGCAACAGATGGTCTCAATGCCTTCTACAGCCTGGGTGGAAGTCTCTCCTTATCCCTTTCTTGGAAAAACAAGATGAAACCAAAGTGGATTCTAAGAAAAAAAGTCAAACAAATAAACAAACGAGAACAACAACAACAAAAAAATGGTGCAGATTGCTTCCCCTCCTTCTGGTCTAAAATTTTAACTAGAAAGACAGACGAGGTCCTTGAAGCCCCTGTATGTTTAATTTTCCAAGGGAGAAAACTAGCCAATGATTCATTGGGAGCTGGGTGAGAGTGACAAGAAAAAACAAAACAAAACAAAAAACCTGGTGATTCAGTGGTTCAGAATCTTAGCACTCTTTTCCCTCTATCATGATCAGCTCTGAGAACACAAACCCCTCTGAGGCTATAATTCCTCCATCAATGGCACTTTTCTGTGGGCAGTTACATATGACAGTTATGTATGACTTTAATTTCTAGATCATCTCTTTGCCAACCATCCTTCCTCAACAGGAATAAGGCCAATTCTTTTTGATTTTCTAGAATCCCAATCTCTTTCTGTCGCTTGTGTCTCTCTCCTTCCCTCTCACATTTTTGTATCTACAGTGAATATTTATCATTTGGGACTACATATAATTTAAACCCCAGTTTTATTTCAGAGGAATCTCAGCAAAGCCTCTCCCTCAGCAGAGAGAGCCTGTCTAGGGGAGCTCTCCCTGGGCCCTGAGCAGGAAGAGAACTATGCAGAGCCTCAGGGAGGCAGCCAAGCTGCAGAGCCAGGGGTTCCTTCCCTACTCCTCCTGTGCATGGGTGTGCCTGCCCTGCCAACTGCCCAACTTCTCTGGGATACCACCTGTTTTTTGAACCCTGTTTTCCACCCTTCTCAATAATTTTGTGAGGTAAGCTAACAGTTTTCTCATACATTTCTTTTAAAAAATTAATTCATTCATTTGTGGTGAAGTTAATTAGAATTGGTTTATGTTGTTTTAGCTAGGAACTTTGAATGATACCTTCTCACTCTATCCTGTTTTAAAAACTATTCTCTCTCTCCTGGTGATTTTCACCAACATACAAGTGCAAAAAAGAATAAGTGAGCAAATAGTTGAAAAGGGGAAGATTGTGATAAGAAATCCAAGGCAAAATCAGAAACGAGTTTAGTACACAAAACTCATGCTATACATTTCCATGCCTTTTGTTAAAAGTGGGTAACAAATCTGAATCTAAGCTTCCTAGTAGCCAAGGCAATGATCGGAAGATAATTTGTCACCCACTTCTGTTCCCATAAGAAGAAAAATAAACCAGTAGCTCCAGGAAGGCAGAGCTGATGTGCAAACCAAAGAATTTTTCCCATGAGTCCTCTGAATGAGGGCATAGTATGGAAAAGTGAGGAATATCTGTGCAATAAATACAACAACACAGTTTCATAAAACCATGGATGAGTAAAGCTAAGAGTAGCCTTTTAACCAAATACTGTTTGGTAAGATCACTTCTAAGGAAGATAAAGCAGGACTTGCCAGTTACTGAGCTTCATGGTGGTCGGGTCTCATTTACGGCTGTATCTGAAAGAGTAGACTTCAAGCAACTCTCATTTCACAAGGTATGTTTTCCAACTAATCTTTTGAAGGGTACTGCGGTGCATTAAATACGTTATCCTCTCTAACAAGTACTTGGTGTGCAGCTATTGAGTATTTTCATTATTTTTCTTGGTTAATTACAAATTCACATGCTTCCACAGCTAACTAAACTGACAGTTTTTATGAGCTATTAAGGACCTGAGGAGGTGATGAGCTTGGAGAGAAAACCAACCTAGCTATTATTAGAGATGGATCAACAGACTACCAGGGAACTGGGCCAAATCTTTTCCTTAAAAAATAAATTAGATTATACAGCTACGTTCATAGCAACCAAAGTGTCCATCGGTAAAGGAATAAATAAAATGTGTTATATACATACAATGGAGTACTATTCAGCCTTAAAAAGATAGGACATTTTGACACAGGCTACAATGGATGAAACCTGAGGACATTATGTTATATGAAAAAAGCCAGTTACAAAAAGGCAAATCTTGTGTGATTCCTCTTATATGAGATTCCTAGACTCATCAAATGTGTAGAGACAGAAAGTAACATGGTGGCTGCCAGGGGTGGGGAAAGGAAAGAATGGGGAATTATTTTTCATGGATTCAGTTTCCATTGGGGAAGATGAAAACTTCCTGGAGATGGATGGTGCTGATGGTTGTATAACACTGTAAATATACTTAATGCCACCGAACTGTACTCTTAGAAAGTAAATTAGGGAACACTCCAAAAAGTGGATGAATGGCCTCAAAGTTGAACACCATAATGCCTAGCCACAATAATTTTAATTTGAAAACCTTTAAAAGTAGGCACTGCGAAACACCCACCTTAGCCATAAAAAAAATGCCAATAAATCTCCCAGGTTTAGAATGTCTAATTTTGAGCAATGAAGTTTCCTGGTGAGCCTTCCAAGATAAACTGATTCCAAAACACACATTTGGGTAAATGAATTCATTGGCAGCTGCCTCTGATTGTTCAAGATACCCATTTGGAAACATTATCTTATTAATCCCTACAACAGCTCAGGTTGAGTCAGGTCCATTTTGCAGATAAGCAAACCAAAACTCAAAAAGATCAAAGGGCTTTTTAAAGGCTGCATAGCTAATAAGTAGTGAATCTTGGCTCGGAATCAACCCTCTCCAATATGTATGATGTCCAAATAGGCTATGAGAGACCCTAACTCCATTATCTTCTAAACTTAATGAATCCTCAAGTGATGGAAATATCCTGGTTTGCCTTTTCTGGATTTTACGGGGTGTCTGGGACTAGTGCAAAACAAATAGAACGACTTTGCTTTTACCTAAAGGTATCCTGCTGTACCTCTGCCCAAACCCTCAAGTCTTGTGTAGGGGATGAGGATGGACAGGAAATGTGTGAGTTTCCTTTGCCATTTCATTTCACTTTATTTCCTCGTTAGTAAACATTATTGAAAATCTACCATGAGTTGGACTGCCCTGGGGACTGGAGGTTTAAAATAATTCACAGAGAAAATATTTGGTAACTTGAGTAAGCAAATCCCCTTTGATTTTCCAATCCCTGTCCTCAAGCTTTGGAGCACAGAGCCCAAGGCAAATTCAGTTTAGAGAAGCCCCGAGCAGGCCACCTCCCACAACTCACTGGGGAAACTATTACCAAATCAAGCCAGTTCTACATTCTATCCCCCTCCCTTCTAGCCCTTGTTAATTGCTCCTAATTATATACCTCAAGAATGTCTCTCTCTCTGGGGTGTATGTCCGGAAAACACATTGCGTTTTGTCTTCTCCTGGCTAATTAGGATTTGCTCAAGGAAGCACCAGAGCTTGGAGCCCTCTGATCTTCCAGAGAAGCCCTGCCCTCATTTGTGTTCTTTACCGAATTTCCTCTATTCGGTTTTTATCTGTTTGGACACTTTGACTTCATCAGGAGACAGGTGCAGCCATCCCAGGGTTGGATGAGAAGGGTGTCTCCCCACTTTGTTCAGGCATCTTGCACCTTGGCAGCTGAAGGTGTGCTTTCTGAGCACGCTGAAAGCTCCATTTATATGGAGTTTTTATTTTTTTGCATTGCTTCAATGCAAGCTGTATTTTATGAAGCTTCAGCAATATGTTTCAAAGCAGAAAGTATGTGGTGCCCACATATTCCTTAAAAATGCAATCTGAGCCTCTTTGAATTTTTAATACAATGTCTTTTTTCTCTGTTGGCATACATAATACTTATTGACCAACTTTTAGATGGACCGTTTCTTGGTGGTCTCGGAGGCATAAACAACTAGAAGAGCTGCACATGTGCCCATCGTGTCTTTCTCTTTGACTATGTCTTTATTTTTGGCCTTTCTGCTCTTCTCAAATAATACTGTGCCTCTCACTTTTGTTAGGAGTTGCGGTGCTAGAACAGACTGAGGGAAAGGGTATGCCCCAGGTGTGTTCTGATGACAACAGTATGGTGTATTGGGAACAGTAATTGGAAGAAAGTCAGGAACTCAAGGTTCAAGCTATGAGTCCGTCATTAAAGTTCTTGAGCAAGTTACATTCTTTCTCTGCACTTTGGTCGTGCCATCTCTAAAATGAAAAGATTTTACTAGATGACATCCTGCCACTCTGTCTACATTTTGTCTCAACGATCTGTTTGTTTTGAGTTACAGAGATTGACTGAATTTTCATTTACAAACTGAAGAAAGCTAGAGTTGATCTTTATTTAGCCTTGCTCTCCTCTCCCCTCAACAAATGGTGGCCTGGAACCATCTATTTCAACTCCGCCAACATTTTTTATTGACCATGAATGAAAAGTCCTTTGAGCTCCACCTCGATCTGTGACTTCCCCCTCCACTCCACCTCCTAGATTCTCCTGGCTCTGCATCCCTGCCCTTTCTCTTGTAAGACGTATTCCCTGCTTTTCCTTCCGTGGATTTTAGTCTTACTCTTTCTTCCCTGTAAATTTCACAGTGTTCCATAGCAAAAACTCATCCATGTTTCTCTGAAAAGATCTTTACAATTCAGAGAGTAGATATGAAGATGAAACTCAAATTCTTACATGAGCATTTGATACTAATTTGATATTAATTTCATGAATCCAAAAATAGACTCTCCTTTTAGAGGAAAAAAGTACCTGCTGTAATTTGCACCACTTGCCTTGGCTTGGAGGTTGCCATTTTGGACAGCGATGTGAGTTTCCTTTCTTCTATTTTCCTGCCTATGTGAATAAGGAAATGCCAGAGACCTTCCCACCCCCTCAGCCAACCCAGTACTCCCTGTTCAGGTGCATCTGCCAACTAATTAACACCTCCTTTGCAAGTTGTAAATTGGACGGCAGATGCGTATAAATGCAGAGCCCAGTGGGGAGTCGCAGGCTTTCTATATACATATATTTCATGAAAGGCAGGAAGTGAAATCAAGCAGGGGATGGGAAATACATTTTGCCAAAATGGCCACCCCCAGATTCTTAAATAATTTTATGGGCTTTTAACACAAAATAAATTTTGCATGTCTTTGGAGGAGAGGCCCGTTTGTGTTGTTTTTCAAGCATAATCCAATGGATTCTCAAAATCCTAGGAAAATGGTCAAATATCTTTGGGTAGTGCTAGGATGGTACTAGAAACGCAGGCACATTTGCACACCTACCCAGGTCCATTAAACATTTCCTCTCCAACCCTCCAAAGACCAGGGCCTTGATCATTAAACTGTTGCCTCTAGTCTCAATCTGCTCCAATCTATCCTTTATGTTACTAGCAGTGTCTATCTATAAACCAAATAGGATCACCTTACTTACAGGCTTACAATTATTTTAGGTTTCCCCAAATTTCACAGGATACGTTCTAAACAATTTAGTGGGAGTCCACAATCCCTGAGGATCTGTCACCTACTTCTCTGCTGATACCCACTCACTTCATATACATCACACAGACCGAACTATTTGTACTTCTCTGCACAGGTGATCCTCCTTCATTCCTCTACATTGTAGATCTGTCCCTGTCCCATCCTTACCCCAGAAGCCATAATTCCCACTTTCTCCAAAGAGCTTGGAGATCATTTTTTTCACTGAACTGCAATTCGATTCAGTGGAAATCGATTTGACAAAGCATACTGAGTACCTTTTCTGACCTCACCCTGTGCTATGCCCAGGAGACACAATAATAAAGTCTGAGCAGTTCACAAGATAGTGAAGTAGGGAGATATCATTTATTTTTTAGGAATAGCAGTCAATATTGGGAGCTCAGGTGTGTTGGGGAAGGTTTCAGATGGGAGAGGAGCATTGGAATGGGTCCACTGTAGCTTCCTCCTGTCGGGTGGGCAGCTGTTGGCTCAGAAGAGGAGGAAAACAACACAGAGATGGAAGACAAATCACACAGGATGGACCTGGAATGCTGAGGATATTAGGTGTTTTGGATATTGAAAGAAATTGGTGAACTTCCCTTTAAATAGCCCTTGTCTTACTGAGGGGTAAGTGCCTATTTTCTCTTTATATACACACATTAATATCCATAGAAAATTACTAGTCCATTGTATGTGCAAGCAAATTCTAAGAATGTGCAAGCTACCACTGACAAAGTTTTAACCAAATTTTCAGAAAATTTTGGATTTCTATATAATGTGTGAATCTTGGAACAGGCAGGTGGCAGCAAATATGGAAGGGAATATATTTGTCTCTACTTTCTTCTTATTAAAAGGAAGTGATGATCTGAACCAGGGTGTCTCAGGGGATCTCCTCTCTGTGGGTGTGGTCCAAATCTTTGTAGCTCTTGAAGGTTGGTTTGATCTGTGATGTCCAGTTTTTTTTTGTGTGTGGTACTAGGGATTGAACCCAGGGACTTTCTACCTCTAAGCCCTATTTTATTTTATATATTTTTATATATATCTTATATAAACTCTTATATTTTTTTATTTTGAAATAGGGTCTCACTAAGTTGTTGAGGGACCTCACTAAGTTGCGGAGGCTGCAAACCTGCAATCCTCCTGTCTCAGCCTCCCAAGTCCTGTAATTACTCCCTGTAATCCCAAATCCTGGGATTACCGGCATGTGCCACCACACCTAGCTTCCACTTCTTGATTCGGTGCTCATCTTTGTCTCCCCATTTGTTCTCAAAGCGTGGGCCCAGATTAGCAGCATCATCATCACATGGGAAAATGTTAGAAATTCAGAACCTCAGGCCCTTCCCCAGATCTACTGAATGGGAATGTGTGTAAAATCCTCACATAATTCGAGCACACATTAAAATTTAACAATGTCTGTGTTACCTCATTCAGACTTCACAGCATCCCGACAAGGGATTCCACCTCTTGACCTCTGGCCTCAAGAACACAGGAAATGCTTGGTGGAATCCTCCTAGTGTGCACACTCAAGTGTGTAAAGCATAAAAGCTAAGGGAGGTGCCCCAGATCGTATTCACTTGCATTTCCTCCCCCATCACATATGTGCCTCACACACATTTTGAGAAGTAAATCAGTAGAAAATGTTTCTCCATTAAAACTTCTCCCCTGACTCTTCCCTAAAACACACACACACACACACACACACACACACACACACATACACACACACACTCGTTATCAGCTTTTAAATAGCAATTATTAAGCCATTGGGCAGGGCAGATGGCTTTGTTATAGGGGTGCTTGATTTGACTTGGAGGAAGAAAGGAAAAGTTAAATTACCCGAACTGTACACAGTAGAAAAGCCTAGTTAGCTCTCACTCTTTTTTATTTTTCTTTTCTTTTCTTTTCTTTTTTTTTTTTTGTGTGTGTGTGGCACTGGGGATTGAACCCAGGGCATTCTACCTCTGAGCTACACCCCCAGCCCTATTTTATTTTTATTCTGAAACAGGGTCTCACTAAGTTGTTGAGAGCCTTGCTAAATTGCTGAGGCTGGCCTTGAACCTGTGGTCCTCCTGTCTCAGCCTCTCATGTACTGGGATTACAGGCATGTCCTACTCACTGTGCTTGGCTTAGCTCTCACTCTTATTATTTCTTTTAGATGTTGCCCTAGCACTGGAATGGAAATGCTAAACGACCTTACTCCAGAGAGGAAAGTAACCAGTGCCCGGGATGGCAGCAGCCTAATACTTTTTCCTTCAGTCCAACGACACCTATATTCTAAACTCTGTTTAGACACAGAAGTTGATAGAATGTAAACAGCCTAGTCAAGCAGCAGCAAATTTTACTCCCTCGCTAAATCTCTCCCCCTGCTCTTTCTTCTCAAAGCAGTTTTGTTTTTAAGGGGAGGACGACATACTGAGTACCTATTAGGAGGAGGGAGACCAAAGGTATGCTTAGATGTTTGGTAAACTTGGAATGAAATGATGAACCAGCAATCCCCTTGAGGGCCGCCTAAGCGGGTACTGGCTCCACCCCAAATGAAGACAGTTCTCTCCGTGTCTCTTGGAGGAATGTTGGCCACACAAAGAGATTGTAACCACCAAAAGAAGAATAAAGACCTGGAGTGTTCAGGCTAGAGAGTCAGACTGCTACAGTACCATGTGAACAAAGCCAGGATTTGTATAGCTATGGGAGGGAACTAGAAACTTCCCTTAAGATCTTCAGATAAAGACTGAGTTCTCAAAAACTTGATTTTTAATAAATGTGTAGACAACAAACAGCACCTGAATCAAAAAGTGGACATCAGCTGGGCATGGTAGTGCACACTTGTTATCCCAGTACTTAGGAGGCTGAGACAGGAGGATCACAGGTTCGCAGCCAGACTCAGCTACTTAGTGAGGCCCTGTTTCAAAATAGAAAAAATAGGGCCAGAGGTATAGTTCAGAGGTAGAATGTCCCTGGGTTAAATCTCCATCAACACACACACACACACACACACACACACACGCACACACACACACACACACACATACACACACACTGGACATCCTAGTACAGTCTGCAGAGCTCCACAGATACAGCTGCAGCTTGGAGAGGGGGTCCCTTGACCCTGGCTCAGGTCATTACTTGCTTTTTAGTAAGGAGAAAGTGGAGACTTCGCTACTATATTCCCCTTTATATTTGTCTCCAATATATGACCAATTTAATAGAATTGTCATGAAAGGCTGTAGGCTCACTCTTTCTCCTTTGTCATCAAGTCTTGAGTTAAAGAACCCTCTGAGATCCACAACGAGGCAAGAAGACGTCTAGCTTCTTCCCACTGAAAGCTGCATGTCTTACAGAACCTTATACCCAAATATAGACAGTCCTTGAACTTTTGCAAGCTACAGGAATCTATTTTCTATTAAAATGAGCTGAGGAAAAACACGTTAAAAAGACTAGAAAGAGTCTGGTGCGGTGGTGCATGCCTGTAATCCCAGTACTTCAGAGGCTGAGACAGGAGGATTGCAGGTTTCAGGCCAGCCTCAGCAATTTAGTGAGATATTGTTTCAAAATAAATCAAAAGGGCTTTAGATATAGCTTAGCGGTAGAATGCCCCTGGGTTCAATCCCCAGTACCAAAAAGAAGAGTTAGCGCTACACAAGTTTGAGAATAGCTCATTGACAATTACAGTGCATGTAGAAAATGGAAAGGCAAGGACAGAGGCTAAAACACAGAAGGGAAGCTAGGTGTGGCGAGCTGCAGGAGGTGGTGGGAAGGGATGGAGCTGTTTCCGTTCTGGGGGTCAGGGAGTGGTCTGCTGAGTGCGAGCATGGCCAGAGGGCACAGGCTTCTCAAAAGGCAAAGGAACCAGCGGTTAGTGGTGAGGCTGAGCACACACATTCCCTGGGAAATGAAATTCCATTTCAGAAAGGAGAAGGAGACCCTCTGCGCTTACTCCCCTCTTTATCCTTTGTTTTCAGGATAACTAGGCACATGCTAGTATAGTTAGGAGTTATATCTCAGAGATGAGTCCAAATTCATGACATCCAGGTAAGGCTCCAAAACTGCCCTACACAGGAAATCTGGATCCAGGATCCAGGGTCTAGACTATTCTATAGAAGAATTTTTTCCCTAGGGATGCTTCTATGAATTACTATTAACAGTGTACCCCAACATAGGTCATTTTTCCCTTTGGAGTATAATATTCTTATTTTTTATGAGTGAAATATTTTTAAAAATATATTTATTAAACCCACACATATTTTATAACATTACAACAGACCCCCTTTGCCCATCATTGATGAAACTTTTAAAACTTTCATCAATCTGATACATGTAAAATGTTAGCTCTTTTTGATTTAAGTTTTCATTTCCTTGATTAATAATGGGGCTGAGCATCTTTCTACAAGTTTATTCCCCATCTGAGTTTCCTTTTCTGCTAAGTGCCTACTCAAATCTTCTGCCCATTTTTCCCTCTATGGAGTTGTTTGCTTTTTTATTGATATATGGCTCTTTATTTATTCTGAATACTATCATTTTGTTAGTATTATATCCTGAAACAATTTCTTCCCATTTGAAATAAGTCCTGTCACTTTATTCAGGTATCTGGAAGAAAGTATATTATTGAATTGAATGAAGCCATACCTGTCTTCTGTAGGCTTTGTGCTATTTGATTTTGTTTAAGAAATTATTAAATAGTTCAATGACACAAAGATATTCTCCTATATTTAAAGTTTTTTCACATTTAAACCCTGCTGAGATTTATTCATTTTACTGTATGGTGTGAGATAAGGATTCAATTTTAATTTTTTTCCTTGTGGAAAATTAATGGTCCAAGCATCATTATGAATTTTATTCTGATATACACTGATCTCATTGGTTATAAATTGTTTCCATCTATGTGTAAATCTGTTTCCTGACTTTTTTTTTTTTTTTTTTTTTT
>PVJS01058356.1:0-11812 GCA_004027185.1 Glis glis
ACCTAGTGAGGCCCTCTGCAACCGTGGAGGTAGAACGCCCTTGGGTTCAATCCCCAGTACCGCAAAAAAAAAAAAAAGAAAGCATTATACACATAAACTGAAAGAAAAAATACAATGTTTGTATTTCATTTCTAAGTGGCTAGATGGCTTGCTCCTGGGATAGTAATGGGCATGGCACAGCTTCTCAAACCCTGGAATTATATTGGACACCACTACTCGTTCCCTGCTCCACCTTGATCATCAAATGGTTTTGCTTTTTATGAGAGGAACCACCCAAATCCCAGTTTGCAAATATAATGATGTTATTAGAAGAATCTATGTGGTCTAGCACTGAAACTGTCAACTGCCTTGCACTACCAGTATGCTAGTAATATGTATCTAACAAATGTCCAGTGTTACTAGCTTTCCCTCAAAGACTTAATATACCCTGCAGTGTCCCTGCGAATTCACTCCAGACCTGCGCACCTCTCTGCATCGTTCAGGAATTGTGGCTCTACCCCAGATTTTTCCATGGTGTTTGCTTTTGCATGAATTCCCTGGTAAACAGATCCTGAAGCAAAACTTAACAAACCAAGGTTTGATGGGGAACTGTAACAGCAGGACTCAAGAATAAAGAGAAAAAAATGCATTAGCCCATTCTGTGTTACTATAATGAGATACCAGAGGCAGGCTAACTTTATAAACAAAAGAGGTTTATTTGGTTCACGGTTCTGAAACGTGGAAGACATGGTGCCAGCATCTGCTCATATCAAGAGAGGACTCAGGGCCGATGGCACCACAGCAGTGGGAGTGTACATATAAAGGAAAGGTCACATCAGCGGACAGGAAGCCAGAGGGACCAGGTTGCCACACTCCCTTTGGAGAGCACACTCCCTATGACCTAAGGACCACCAGTCGTTCCCACCTCTTAAAGGTCTACTGCCTCCTACCCTCCCACTGAAGACCAAGTGATGATACAGGAACCTGTGGGGGACAGACAACATGCAAAGAATAGCAGGCAGTTAGGCAAGAGACAGAATTGGGAAAAGTAAACCAGGGTGCAGGGTTATGAACTCGCTACAGCCCCACAAAAAACACACCTGCTTGCTTGGTCCCTAGAACTTCTTGCAGACAGTACTTAGGCCAGCACTGCACCAGGAGCAGTCTGTCTGCAGGAGGGAGAGGAATTCATCACGCCCTGTCTCCTGCTCACAGGTTGAAGAGGGTCCCTTAGGGGAGGAGTTCACCCTCATTTACGGGTTTTGTTACTGGCTCTTTATGGCAGCTGCTAGGAAACTCAGATTTCCTGCCCCACAGCAGGACTCTTCATTCCTTCCTGGAAAGGAAATGGGCTGGGCATAGTGGTGCACACCTGTAATCCCAGTACTCTGGAGGCTGAGACAGGAGGATCACTGGTTCGAGGCCAGCCTCAGCAACTTAGCGAAATCCTGTTTCAAAATAAAAAATTTACAAAGGGCTGGGGGTGTAGCTCAGAGGTAGAATCCCCCTGGGTTCAATCCTCAGTACCAACAAGAAAAAGAATAGAAATGGACTGGGCCCAAGCATGAGTCTCCTGCCTAGACCATCCCACCGGAGGTGTCCGGCCGGAGTCCAGCCTTCCCTGGAGGAGGCTGAGACAGCTGGAAGAGGCAGGAAAGTGACAGTGGCGATGGCGACGGCAGCCGGGGCTGGCCATGGAGCAAGCCAGGAAACAGGGTGCGGGGGTGGGGGTGGGGGCCACACCGTTCTGGGGAGACACAAAACTGTCTTACACGCTTTGCTTCTTCTCATCTTTCGGGTCTTACTTCATGTGTCACATTTTTCGAGAGGCCTCCCTGGCACTGCCCCAACTGCTCTTCCCAGCCATTAACTAACATAACTTCATTTTCCTCAAAGCCCTTCCCACTACACAAAGGTTGTCATCAGTCTACTTCTCCCTCCTCTTTCTCCTCCTCCTCCTCCTCTTCCTCCTCCTCTTCCTTCTCTTCCTCCTTCTTGTGGTACTGGGGATTGAACCCAGAGACATTCTACCTCCGAGCTCCACCCCCAGCCCTATTTTATTTTTATTTTGAAACAGGGTCTTGCTAGGTTGATGAGAGTCTCACTACTTGCTGAGGCTGTCCTCAAACCTGCAATCATCCTGCCTCAGACTCCCAAGTCCTGGGACTACAAGCATGCACCACCATGCCTGGCTTCTCTGTCTTTCCTCTGAGGCTTGATCACAAGGTCTGCCTTCACAAATGTGTGTGACACAACTGTCCTGGGCACATGTGCAGTGGACAGCAAGTGTTTTTTTTTTTTTTTTTGAGTGGAGGACACTCACCCAACACTAGTTTCCCTCTAAGGAGAAGCTGAGGGCCGGCTGGGAAGGTGCTAGGGTTACAAACTTAGCCTCCAATGAGGAAAAAAGGGAAACTGTGGTAAACACAGTGTCGAGGTTCTCAGGTTAAGTCATTGCCACACGAAATAGGAAGCCATGGTGGTAGCCTGTTGAATTTGAATGGACAGAAATTTTTTAGGTTCTGCTGATAGGAATTCCTTCCCATGGGCAATCTCTAAGCTACATTTAACTAAAAATAGAAGCCCTCTATCTCCGGGAAGGAAGAGGTCTTTTAGATCACTCGGTCCAGCTTCCCATCCATGCAGGGTTCCCCCACACAGCCCTCTGTGTGGTGCTTCAGCCCTGGATTTATAGAGAAGCCACTGCTTTCTAAGACAGCCCATTGCTTTCTTTTTCTTATTGCTTTCTTTTTTAAATTTTATTTTAGCCTGGTGTGGTGGTGCACGCTTGTAATCCCAGTACTTGGGAGGCTGAGACCAGAGGATTCGGGTTCGCGGCTAGTCTCAGCTACTTAGTGAGGTCCTCCGCAACTTAGTGAGACCTTTCTTCAAAATAAAGAATTAAAAAAATAGGGCTAGGGGTGTAGCTCGGAGATAGAATGCCCCTGAGTTCAATCCCCAGTACTGCAAAAAAAAAAAAATTATTGTATTTTTGGTACTGGAAATTGAACCCAGGGGTGTTCTACTTCTGAGCTATACCCCCAGCCCTTTTTATTTTTTATTTTGAAACAGGGAGCCGAGAGTGGTGGTGCACACCTGTAACCCCAATACTTGGAGGCTGAAACAGGAGGATTGCAGGTTTGAAGCCAGCCTCAGCAATTTAGTGAAGCTCTCAGCAATCTAGTGAGACCCTGGTCTCGGGGTGTATCTTGGAGGTAGAATGCCTCTGGGTTCAATCCCCAGTACAAGAAAGAAAGAAAGAAAGAAAGAAAGAAAGAAAGAAAGAAAGAAAGAAAGAAAGGAGGAAAGAAAGAAAGAAAGAAGGAAGGAAGGAAGGAAGGAAGGAAGGAAGGAAGGAAGGAAGGAAGGAAGGAAAGAAAGGAAGAAAGGAAGAAAGGAGGGAGGGAGGGAGGGAGGGTGGAAAGAAGGGAAGGAAGGTGATCTCTCTAAGTTGCTGAGGGTCTCACTAAATTACTGAGGCTGGACTCAAACCTGCAATCCTCCTGTCTTAGTCTCCTGATGACTGAAATTACAGGCATTCACCATTGTGCCTGGCAATCCCATTGTTTTCAATAGGCTGTGTCATGAAGTCCTTCCCAATTTTTATCTTTATTCCTCATTATAACTGTTGCTACATGCACACACACACACACACACACACACACACACATACACACACAATATAATCTTTGATGTTTCTGTACTTTAGCCAAATTCGTTCAGGGGACCAAATTGAAGGAATTAACATTTACTTCCATTAACTTCCCTCTTATTGTATTCTGTCATTTCCCCATCTAAAAGTCTTTGAGTCTGGAGTCTGTCATTCATGACGTCCATGGTCCCTCTTGGTTACTGAATCAAGAACAGCCCTGTTCTGAAAAATATCGATGACGTTGCTGACCCATTTCTTCATGAGAAGGAGAAGGTTGTGATCAGAATGTGCGGTGCGCCCCTGGAAGCGTTGATGCAGGCTGACAGCCATTTTTTCCCACAGGAAGTTCCTAAAGGTTTATGTGGGAGAAACACTGTGATAGGCACTAGCCGGGAAAAAAACCCAAAAAACTAAAGACCCTGTTTTCTTGGTGCCAAACAGTCTAGTGCTCTACTAGTCTATAACTTTTGTGTATAGTTATTAAATTCCTATTAAAACATTGAGCTGACTCTCACAAATCCGCATTTCTCTATTTGTGTGCAAAGTTCAATCAACAGACGATGTCCAATTCTACTTCTGCTGTATGTCCCTGAATTATCTGATAAGAAACCCTATCAAAGAAAATAAGGCTGAGCCTGCACGGTGGCACACGCCTGTAATACCAGTCCTTGGCAGGCTGAGACAGGAGGGTTGCAGGTTCAAGGCCAGCCTCAGAAACCTAATGAGACCCTGTTTCCAAATAAAAAGTAAAATAGGACTGGGGGTGGAGCTCAGAGGTAGAATGCCTCTGGGTTCAACCACCAGTACCAAAAAAAAAAAAAATGAAGCTAATTTAGTGTGTTTTTTTTAATTAACCCATCCCAGGTATTCAGGGATGTATTGACTTTTTTAGCATCTTACAAACATTCCCTGAGCCTCTTCTATATGAATACTATGCTGATGCTAAGCACCTAAAGATGGATATTATTCTATAGATTCTCTGAAAGAGTTTGCTATTTAATTGTAATAAGTAAAACACATTTCTGTCCATTTTCATTTGAAGTAAAGAAAGTCAGGTGGCAAGCACCATGACTTTTTTTATATACTCTCATTGGTGCATGACAATTATACATCTTAGTGAGGTTCAAAGTGATACAAACACGCAGGCACACATCGCTTGTGGTATTTCCCTCGGCATCCCACCTCGCTCCCCACCTCCCTTCCCATCCACGTTAATGAGATCGGTAGCGTTACTTTCATATATGGATTCTTTTTTAAATTAAAAAGCAGTTCAAGTCCCCTTTCTTCCTCATTGTCCTAGACTGCAGAGATGTGCAAGATAAAATGTTCTTTCCCAAATCACCCCAAAGTAAAGTGTGACTCATGACCTGGTTCTGAACAACAAGCTCAAAGCCCGAGTCATCAGATGGGGCTTCTGGGTGAGTGTTTGATCAGTACAGAACGATAATATGCCCCTCCAGCTCTTTGTTCTTCTTCCTTCTTCATGCTTAGAGAGCCAGTGCAGTGCCTAGAGGTGTCATATCCATCTTGTAACCATGAAGACAGAATCCTTTACTGAGAACGAGAGAATAAGAAGATGCAGTGGACCATGGTCCTTGATGAGTTCCTTGAGCATTTGCCAACCCAGAACAGCCCATTTCTACCACTAGACGTTTTATTATGTGAGAAAATTAAACTTGATGTGTTTAGGTCACCGTTGATGGGAGTTCACTCGTTATTTGCTTGCAGACAGAAGCATGCCTGTTACATGACACAAATAAATGCAGATAACTACTTAATATATTGACTGAAATATTTATTATTTATGTATTTATTTATGTATGTATGTATTTATTTATTTATTTATTTATTTTGATACTGGGGATTGAACCCAGGGGCTTTCTACCTCCGAGCTACACCTCCAGCTCTATTTTGTATTCTTTATTTTGAAACAGGTTCTCACTAATTTGCGGAGGGCCTCACTAAGTAGCTGAGGCTGGCCGCAAACCTGCGATCCTCCTGTCTCAGCCTCCCAAGTACTGGGATTACAAGAGTGCGCCACCATACCCAGCTTGATTGAAATATTTATAATGACTTATATCAGATGGGGTGTTTGGACTATTTCACAAAATTGTACTTTTGTAGATACTTTCCAAAGCTAAGTATAAAATTGGCCATATTACTCTCTAACCAAATCATCCCTCTTCTAGAAATGAATCCTGATACATTCTACAACCTGGATGAGCCTCGAGGACATCCTGCAAAAGACAAATGTTGTATGATTCTACTTATAGAAGAGGTATCTCGTGTAGTCAAATTCATACTAACAGGAAATGCAGTGGTGTTTGACAGGGACTGGGGGAGGAGGAAACAGGGAGCTGTTGTTTAATGGGTACAGAATTTCAGTTTTGAGAGATGAAAACATTTTGGAAATTGGTCTCACAACAATGCGAATATACTCAACACTACAGAATGGGATTCTCAGAAATGGTAAAGACGCTATGTTTTGTGTTTATAAAATTTTTTGTACTATGGATTGGATCCAGAGGCATTCTACTTTTTAGCTACACCCCAAGCCCTACTTTGGTTTTTTTGTTTTGAAACAGGGTCTGGCTAGGTTGCTGAGAGTCTCACTAAGTTGCTGAGGCTATCCTTGAACCTGTGATCCTCCTGTGTCAGCCTCCCGAGTACTGGGATTACAGGCGTGTGCCACCCTGCCCCATTATGTTTGTACATTTTTAACACAATTATTTTTTAAAGAATATTTCCCTTGGGTAACCTCTGAAACAAAGGTAAAAAATATGTTCTGGGAAAATATGAAAATGAATTTATTCAGGGACTATGGATTATTGAAACCCATGTCTGACTTTAAGTCTCTGTCCATGATGAGCCAGGAAAATAGATCCTCCTGAGAAGATGAGTGCAAATGAGCAGGAGCCAGGTGAGGGCCACTGCAAGGTGAGGAAAGAATCATTTCTTGCTGGAGTCATCGAAGCTGCGATGCCAATCCCTGCACCAGATTCATCAGCACTTGCTCCTCCTTCTTCATTAATCAAAGATCATGCAGAATTACAGGGCGGAACTATTTGCCAAAGAGTTTTCCATTTTCTGCCTCTCTGAGATGATGCTGATGGAAGAGGAAAAACATTCCCTGAGGATAAGTGCTCATGCTCTCAGGACTTGAATTTGCTTGCAGCGAAAACAGAGTGCTTAGAGGGTTGTGATGGCTCCCAGTCCCCGCCAAGTATAATTGGCTGCATGCACCCAGGCCCACCACCAAGAAGGAGCCACACCTACGAACACTTACATCTTCCCTTTTGTTTCAGCAATTTAACCTTCCTAATACAACATTGCTTCTCCTGTTCCAGGGACTTCAAACCAGCACTTACTGCATTTATTTGAAGCTTTATTCATGGTTCATACTACAGTTTTCAATCTTTATTCATATACTGAATTCTTTTAAAGGAGAAAGGGATTTGTGTGGGGGGGGTAATTGGGGATGGAACCCAGGGGTATTCTACCTCTGAGCTACACCCCCAGTCCTATTTTATTTTTTATTTTGAAACAAGGTCTCACTAAGTTGCCGAGGCCGGTCTCAAACCAGCAATCCTCCTGTCTCAGCCTTCCAAGTACTAGGATTACAGGTGTGCACCACCATGCCTGGCTAAGAAAATTATTCTTAAAAACTCTAACAGATTCATTTAAACTCTTTAAATTATATCTTTATTTCCATATGTATTTTCTTAACAAGAAAAAAGCCATAAAGTCCTTACATTAGTTACACAAGAATAAAACCCAAATGATTCTCAAATTCAAAAGCACAAAACCTAGAAATTCAAAATCACAGAATTAATGTGGTATGATGGATCATGTTGGCGTTCCTGAACTGAATCACCGCTTTCAACAAGAATTTGGTCCTGTTCGCCCCAGAGCAGTTTGTTTGGTGATGGATGCTGTGAGAATACTCGTTTGTCAGGTGGAGTTTCTAGACTGCTGTTACAGTGAACCTACACTCACGTGGCCCACAGTGATGCCCTTTGGCTGTGCTTAGCATAAAGGTATCATTTACATAATAACTTTAATTTTATTCTTTACTCATTAGCTCACTGTCACAAAAGAGTGCTACTTGGTGACTAATGAGGCCCCTGAAATCGCGGAGAAGTTGGTATCAAAAGGACACTCTGGCTTTTGGAGAATACACACATACTGTGCGCATTCTTAGATGACCATATAAATGGAAACAAAAATTTCAATACTGAAAAGAAATAACCAAAGCTCCGGGTTCTTGGGATCAGTTGAGAATTGCTACTCTACACCACACCTCCTTTAGTATCTGTTTAATATTTAAATAAAGTGTTTTGTCGTTTCCCATTCATCTCTGCCAGTGAGTGTTAGTTCCCGAACAGCAATAAGCCCACGGCTCTACTGTGTCACCCACAGCACCCAGTAAAGCCCATCACCACAAATTATAAGTGACCAATTGTTTGCTCGCTACCGAGGTTGCTGAACTGAATAACTGATGCAGCCTTCCCAAGATTCCAATGCTTTGGAGTTTGTTCCGTTCACTGGGTTAGAGAAGCAGTTATCCTTATGTGTTACAGGAAGTGGGTTCAGTCCGCGCATGTGCTGTGTTGTTCTGCTGGCTCGCCATGAGCACCCCTCCGTTCACCACCTGCACTCAGACCACAACGCCTGTGTGCACACGCTTCCTGACTCTCATTCACCTGAGCTAGAAGGTGGGAACTGGATTTAAAACAAAGCAAGAACTGAAAAAATGACAGAAAACCTTCCCTGGTCAAAAGGCCTACCTCAGAAGGACTTGGCAGTGGAAAGGATGTGGGGTGAGAAAGCCGGAGCCCTGATCTCTACTTTTTTTTTTTTTTTTTTTGCTATTGAGGGTTGAACCTAGGAATTCTACTCTGAGCTACACCGTCAGCCCTTTTTATTATTTTATTTTGAGACATGGTCTTGTTAAATTGCTGAGGGTCTTGTTAAGTTGCTGAGGCTGGTCTAAGTTTCTAAGGGTCTGGCTAAATTGCTGGGGCTGGCCTCTAACCTGTGATCCTCCTGTCTTAGCCTCCCAATTACTGGGATTACAGGCATGTGCCACCACAACCAGTCTGATCTGTCTTTATCACCAAGTATTTGTGTGGCCTCAGGCAAGCCACCTAGCTTCCCTAATAAGTAGTTCTCTTATTTATTAAATGATAGTATTGGACAAGAGGCTCCCTAAGATTCCTTCTTGCTCTCAAAATCTAATAAATATGAGCCAGGCATGGTAGTGCATGCCTGTTAGCCCAATACTTGGGAGACTGAGACCGGAGGATTCCAGGTTCGAGGACAGCCTCAGCAATATAGCAAGACTCTCAGCAACCTAGTGAGACCATGTTTCAAAAGCAAAAAATAAAAAGGACCAGGAGGTATAACTTAGAAGTAGAATGCCCCTGGGTTCAATACCCATTGCTGTGGGGGGGGAATCCAATTATATGAATGAGGTAGAAATTGGAGATTGGAGGAAAACCTAAAAGATTTGAGGCCCTTGCTACTTAATTGCTATGTTTTTCTCCACCCGCCCCACCCCTGAGCTCTCTCTTCTCTTAATCTTCCCCTGAGCTCCAAATGGGGTCTACCATCAAGGAATAAGAGGCTGGGAAAATGGCATCAGGACCACTTTTAAAGAGTGGAAGTGCTGAACTTCTTTAAGATACCAACATGTTCCCTTTCTCTCAGGAATAGATACAGATCCTTTTGACATTTTTCCATCTTGGAAAGTAATTTCACGAGTGCATTTTCCAATCTGCACCTTGAACTGTCTCCAAATGCTCGCTTCATCAAAGCTAATGGCCAACTGTAGTCTAGTTGTCATGAGTTCACGCCTGCGTTTCCTGCTCCCTTACTCAACAAGCATTAAATAACCATGACAGCAACGATCCTATTAAAACCACTCTGGGTGACTTCTTTGAGATGGATGGAAGCAGTAGGAATGAGGGAGAGAAGGCATTGTGCAGAAAATTGTAGCTTGTATAAAAGCAGATGTTCTTGCTCCCCACCACCCTGCAGTTGCCAAATGGACTTGGTATTTTGCTTTGAATCTGTGTGTTCTGACTGCGTTTACAGCATTACCCCGACAATCGCTGAAGTGGAAGTTTCTATCCTCTTGCAGGGACACATAGTCACATAGAACACCGTGGCTCTGCTGTGCCGATTAACTTGTTTTTACTTTGAAAGAGAAGATATGGAGAGATTTAAGAGAGTTAAAAAGCAAATAATGAAGATTACTAAAAAAATTAAATGGGGAAAATGAAAGGAATACAAGGTATTTGTTGAGTTTGTAAAGGAAAAAGCTAATGGTTGACTTAATGACCACCTCATGGGAATGTCAGAAGGGTTTGTCAGAGAGCACGTGCACACACATAATGAAGTTTCTGTGATTTCCTAATACATTTTTAAATTCAGAATTTCTTTGGGTTCCAGAAACTCTAATTTGTTCTTTAAGCAAATATCCTGAAGAACTCTCATTATGTTTTTATTAACATTGTCATCAGCTCCTCCATTAGCTCTGCTTCCAAAGAAAGCACCTAATCTGATTATTCAGCCTGAGTTCCCTTTCTCAAGCATCCCTGTCTCCTCAAATGGCTAGTGATGCTCCTTCGCCCACTCATACCAACCAGCTGCGGTATCCTTAGCATTGGTACAGACAGACTGTTGGCCTCCTAGGATAGAAGTGTATGGTCAAGAGGTCACAGAAAGGAGGGTGTCGTTTTTCCCTCTGGCGGACCTGCAGCAAAAAGACTAGTCGAGAGAGAGGACAGGACTCTATGAATCCCTCTGGTGCTGAGAGTTCCTACTAGAGCGAGCACAAACAGGCAGCCTGTCTCCCAGCCGGAAGACTTCTTCACCCATACTTCACAAACATCCATGGGTTCAGACAGCTGGTTGCCCATGGCACACATGCAGATGATGGTGTTCGTCCTATGGCCCCAACCAAGAGGCAGGCCCCCTTTGCAGCTTTCTGTTTGGGGATCATCCAGAAAGAAGTGGCTATCTGAGTTGTGTACCAGTTTCCTGGTTTGGGGAATTGTCCTATATGGACACCCACCAAGAACCGATGTTTGGCTACCATTATTTTAGTGGTTGAGTTGCCCATGCAAAAAGTAGAAATATTTGGGAGTCTGATATCTGTGCATAGCTTAACCCTACCCCAAGTCCCTCAGGGGCATTAATTTAATCTAAAACTTAAGAAAATATAGAGTAACTATTATAACTGGTTTTGGGAAACTCTTGGAACCTGTAGTTAGTTCAGTGATTTCTCTCTCATTCCCTGTTACACCTACAATCTCACTTACCTACTTGTCTTGTGCCACTTAATCTGTCATTCAACTAGTCATTTTTCTATGACAAAAAAACACAATAAATCCTTTCTCCCCTTTCTACCTGCCTATTCTTTTTACATTTTTCAAAATGTGAGTGTATCAATAGGAATATGTCATAAGTCTGATCTCTGAACTTTACTGCAGACCAAACTATTCAGAATCTCTTAGAATGGGGCCCAGGCATTAGTATTTTGAGGAAAAACTTCCCTGATCATTCTAATGTATATCCAGGTTTGAGAACCATTGATATGGAAGCTTTCTGGTTCCTCCTGAGCATAACACTCTGGGTGTTCACTAGAGAGTGCTGGTACCTGATAAAGTAGCATGGTCCCCCAAGGCCCTGGCAGTATAAACAATGGGTGTTATAGTTATTTTCAGAGAGAAGAGATTTCTCTGGGGTGAGTAGGGTCACTAATGAAAGTTTTGTGATATTAGTGAGAATTCATAGAAAGTTTTTAATTATAGGTATAGTTCTACTCCATGAGAAATCTCTATTTAAAAATCTTACATGCACAGTGATAATAACTGACACTTGTGAATACTATATGCCAGTTATTACCATATTCTATATATTAACTCATTCTAAACTCACAACAAACCTGTAAGGTAGGTATCATTTTTATTCCCATTTTCCATATGAAGGAACTGAAACAGAGATGTTGAAAGATTGCCTGGGACAATAAAGATAGCATTGCAGAGTCAGGAGTTTGATCTGAGCCCTAAATACTCTAGGATAGAAGTATATATCTAGGGCAGAATTCCACTGTAGAACCACTTAATTCATTTATTTTTTTTTTTTTGTCAGTGTTATGTTATTTTATTTTATTTT
>PVJS01058357.1:0-11803 GCA_004027185.1 Glis glis
GCATGCATGCACACATTGCTCATTTAGCCCTCCCTCGAATCCCACCCCATTCCCTCCCCCTTCCCTCCTTTCCATGCTCAGCATAGTGATTGACTCTGATAAGTTTGTGTATACACATCATGTGCATTAGTGTATTTCCCTCTTCCCCCCTCCTGTCTCCCTCAGTTAGGTCGCCTTCTTTGCTCAACTAAAGTATTCTCCTTCTTTGTCTGGAGTTCCTTCTAAGTCCCATTCTCTCTAGCTTCCACATGGGGGAACATCCGACTTTTCACTCTTTGTGATTGACTAATGTCACTTAGCATAATGTTTTCCAGTGCCCTCCATTTCGCTGCAAATGATGTAATTTTGTTCTTCTCCTGTGCCTTCTTAATTGTCTTTATATAATTCATCAATAAGACAAAAGCAGGGAAGGTGCACAGAAATCCCAATGGGGAAGAGAAAGTCTAAGGGGAGGGCTTTAGGCAGCGTGCCATATACAATCGGTTTGGTTGTGCCCTGCACAAACATGTCGAGCCTGTACCCCATTACACAGCTGTGAACCTGGTATAGGAGTGTGGATATGGCAGTCCTCGTCCTGCCTTCCAGTGGGGCTGGAAGAAACTCCTTCTTCTAATTCACTAAATGTACCTTTAGGGCTGAATTGTATCATAATAGAAATAAAATACCCTAAGTGGAAAAAAGTCTCCTTATTTGCAAGCTTTAGTTTTATGATTAAAGTTTTAGTTAAATATCTCACTCCTGCTTTTGTCCTTTCACAACCAATCGCTTGGCCCTGAATCACTTGGTTTTCACCCAAAGCCAATAGTCTTGATTCCTCATATTTTAAGATGCTCATTGCAAAGTACTGGTACTGTTTGCATACAGCTGTCAGCTGTGAAAACATTTTTTTAACACAGAAATCTGGCTTTTGCTCCCACCCCCACCCCCACCCCCACTCCATTCCTCCAAGGCTGGAGGGTGGCCTACTGACTCACACTGACAGAAAAGACAAAGTCTTGGATTCCATTTGCTTCCTCCCTGTCCAGATGTAACGAGGCCTTGCCCAGGTAACCGCTCACGCAGCAGAGAAGACTGAGTGGACGCAGCTCCAGGAAGCCACCGGGCAGCTCTCATGGGTAGGTACGTGTACATGGCGCCAGGAGGACTGATTCCCCCGGTCACTGCTGGCTCTGAATCTGGTGTCCAGGGAAGGGCTGAGACTTGGACAGAGCCAGAGCCAGCAACAGAGCTGGGGACACACAGTCTTTGAGAATGCCCGGAGAAAACAAAATCCTTGCTTCTCCTTCATCAAGGAGCCACAGGGAGATAACACAGCTGAGGGTTATTTTTGTAGCCAGAGAACAGCATGAAGACTTCTCAGACTTTACCTGTTCCTTTAGCACTCCCAAGGCATGCACACACACACACACACACACACACACACACACACACACCCTATGCACACACACATATATGGTACCCTCAGGGAAGGTTTCTTCCAGAAAATTCAATACGTAAGGAAAAGGGGAAATGGGAGATGATTCATTTTGCTTATTTTCTCTAAAGCCAAACCAAATATTTCCTTTTCTTTAAAAGGAATTCTTTCAAAACAAAAGATGCTCTGTTATACTTTTATCTCAAGGCCGTTGGGTGGTAAGTGTGACTTAGAAAACTATAGTTTGTCTCAAGCAAACCCGTTTGGATTGAACGTGCAGATAAAATTTTTAAAAAGTGAAAGAATGTTGATGAATAAGTGGAAAGGTTTCCAGATGTATTTAGTTGGCATCTTCATACTCAATTGTTGATTTTACACGTAAATAAATGGAACAGAAAGGCCAAGGCAGGAGTTCTTTATAGATGATGGATACAGAGTGTGTGTGTGTGTGTGTGTGTGTGTGTGTGTGTGTGTGTGTGTGTGTGACTGGAGATTGAATCCAGGGCATTCTGCCTCTCAGCTACACCCCCAGCGTTTTATCTTGAAACAGGGTCTCACTAAGTTGTTGAGGGCCTTGCTAAGTTGCTGAGGCCGGCTGTGAACCTGTGATCCTCCTGTCTCAGCCTCCCAAGTACTGGGACTACAGGCGTGTGCTACCACGCCCAGCTTATATCCTGGATATTAATCCTTTGTCGGAAGAGTAGCTGGTAAAGATTTTTCCCCACTTTGTAGGTTGCCTCTTCATGCTAGTAAATTATCATGTACCAATAAAAAGTTAAAGGAGGAGGAGGAGGAAGAGGAGGCAGGAGGGAGCTAAACATGCAGAAAAAAACCCCTTACTTTCCAAGCAAGTGTTCTCTCTTAGGGTTAGAATGAGTTAGCCAGCCACACTCTACTCTTGAAATGCCAAATGATGCCAAATGTCTTCCTGTAGGGAACAGGAATCAGAGGAAGGCAGGGATGATGGAGATGGTAAGGGCCAGGATTAGAACCCATGGCCCCTGGCTTTCTCAGCCTAAGGTACAAGAGACACCAGACCTTCTCATTTAGGCTCCGAGCAATACCAACATCCAATCAGGTCCCTTCAGCAGGTATGTCTTGTTACATATTTCCTATCATTAAGCATATTATTTTAAACAGTACTTTTCAGGAGCTGGAGGTATATGAGCAGTATGGGTAAGTAACACCATCAAACAAGACACCGTTTATGAAAAGCTCAAATTCCTTGGGCTGCTCCAGTGAAATAGCAGCTGGGTCTCCTTTTAACTTTCAGGCACAAAAGACACAGTGGAGCACTTAGCCGAGTTCACACACAGTGTGGCTAAGGATGCCACCTGGACCATCCTACGCCTCCTCCTCTTCTCCTCAGTTCTGTGTGTGTGTGTGTGTGTGTGTGTGTGTGTGTTACTAGGGATTGAACCCAGGGGAATTCTACCTCTGAGCGACACCCCAGCCCTTTTTATTTCTTGTTTTGAAACAGGGTCTCACTAAGTTTTGGGGGGCCTCGCTAAGTTGCTGAGGCTGGCCTCGAACCTGCGATCCTCCTGTCTCAGTCTCCCAAGTACTGGGATTACAGGTGTGCACCACCATGCCGGGCTCCCAGTTCTTGTTTGAATTAGAGATCTAAACTTAGCCTTTCTGCGGTGAAGTTTGATACCAATATGTGTTATAGGTTGGTTTTTGTTCAGCTTCTTCTCCACCCCTCATCGCAACAGTTCGTCAAATAAGCATGGCTTTTCCAAGTGACCAGAGCCAGAGTGAAGATTGGTATTTGTTTTGTGGCTAATGTTTATAGAGCACCTTAAGGTGCTTGGCAGAAAATCACTACTTTTCCCACAGACGACATGGCTGCCTTGCTCCCTGAACCATGGCGATACCCTGCAGGCGTTTCAGCTTCTTAAGGTGTTCTTGGCACCCGGGTCATCTGCTAGGCCATTTTTAGGTCTGCCATATGAAATCATCTCAGAAAGAAAGAGGCTGCTTCAAAAATTTTGGTTCCTTTTTAAAAGTGATATTTAGAAACAGTACATACGCACAAAAATCTGGTAACCCTGGACTCGTACCGCACGTCAACATTTCCTTCCTGTATTTTTAGAACTATCTCAATGACAGCACAGGATGGCATTGCTAATGTCTAGAAGGCAACAAAAAGAATCATTAAGATTTGAGAAATGTTTTCAGAAAAAGTGGCTTTAAATAATTAACAGCATGGTGCTCTTCCTCCCTTCTTCACCCAGCAGAGTAAATGTCTCTTGACAGGTAATATTCCTTTATGTGAGGTTGCAACTCCAGTTGCAACTTCAAGATAACTGTGTTATTATTGAAAGCAGACTTGAAAACCAATGTCTTAGAAAAATCATGAGGTTTATAAGTAATAAAAGGCTCTTAAATATTCAGTTAATCAGTTATTAGCTCAAATGCACAAAAGTCTATGTACTACTTGTTTTTCAAAAAAGAAAATATTAATTAAAAACCAATCAAGATAATAAGGAACTGGTAAATGACAGTACCAATAGTGGACACTGGCTTTGGAGCATGTACCGTTAGTTTGCTAGTTCCTGCACTATGCAATCTTATGCGGGTTTTCTCATTGATCCGTCCCCTAAGTCCTATATGTTTTAACGTCCCCATATCAGATGAAGAAACTGGGGTTCAGAGAGGTTGAGGTTAAGCATCTTGCCCAAGGGAAGGTCTCTTAAGCCGAAAAACTAGAATTGCTGTTTGAGACTCTCTGAGTCCCAGGTTCCTTCCACTATTCACAGTGTCTCTCAAATTCAAGGAAATAACAGGGAGAATAATTGAAGATGTCTGACCTATCCAAGAGGACAAAACCCAGGATTATTCAGAGGCCTGGAATTAACCATATTTTGGGTAAATATGTGTTTTCCAGCCATTGGATCAACCATGATGTGATTCAAACTGGCTTTTATGAAAGCCAAAGATACCAGATGGACCATCTTTCAATCTGGTGTTTTTGTCATCTAAACACAGTCCTAGGAATCAAAACAAACAGAAACACAAAAACCATTTTTAAAAAAATACGGGCAATCTTTACTCTAGAAAAAAAGCAAAGAATGAAAAATAGTTACCAAAACCAGCCCCAGGGTAGACAGGGCCTGGTTCCGTGATTAAAAATGCTGACACCCATCCAGTTTCTTCTACAAATAGTCACCAATCACTACCTCTGGCGAGCAGAGCTGACAATGCCCCGATGTGACTGTCCACAGGGCTTCTGACAGTACTTGGCCTACTCAACCTTTGCGTCTGCTTTTCCTCCCGGCCCCTGATGAATTTTTAAGGTGTGCCATGAAATGGCGATGCTTTAATGATCTACGTTTGACAAGACTTGAAATTAACCTTTTAGTGAATCTTTCCCGTTCAATGTGAAACAACAGAGCCGGTGGTGATGTGACATTTTTGGTAGGAGAGCACATCACAGGCGCCTGACTTCAGCGATCTCCCTGAACACCCAAGGGTATCTCACGCTGCCAGGTCTCCTTAGACTCGACAGGCAGAGGGAGAGAGCAGGAAGGAAGGATGAACAGACTCGTTGGAGACTCGGCATGAAGTGAAGGTATTCCACCCCACTTCTAATTTGATCTTATGCACTTCATTACGCCTGGTTTTTTAATATTCAGATATAAAAGAGAAGCACGGGATAAAAGACAGAATATTATTTCTGACTGTCAAACCTCCAAGTGCAGAAACACATGAGCAGTTGACTCCTCGCCCCTCTGTTTACACATGATCTTTCTGCCAGCATTTCTCAGAATAATCGCGTTTAGGATTTTCTGTTGGGAAGGCAAGGCATTTCTTTGGACGCCATGAAGCACTTTTAAACTGAACGCACATGGAATGTGGAGTCAGTCGGCAATGCTGTCGGATAATAATGAGAGTGGTATCAGAAGCTTCCTGGCTCTAGCGTGCCTTGCTCCTTGCGCCCCTACACTCAGCAGGGAATGACTTTTTGTATGAGGCCGCCATCGGAATCCATCACTTATCCTTGTGTGTCTCACCCAGAGTTGTTGAAGAATGGTGATGGAGTTAAGTAGCCAGCTCAGAACTCCAGAGCTGCTACAGTTTGCCTCTTTGTTTTTGTCCATCCTTCT
This sequence comes from Glis glis, assembly GCA_004027185.1. Lineage (NCBI taxonomy): Eukaryota > Metazoa > Chordata > Mammalia > Rodentia > Gliridae > Glis > Glis glis. The sequence goes on from PVJS01058357.1 coordinate 5,524, forward strand.
AGGAAGAAACACTTCCTGTAATAGAACACTATAGATGGTCAGGCTTCGAGGACAAGCATTTAGGTCTCAGATGTTTAAGAAGAGACTCGACAACAGATCTGGTGGGTCTAGGGTTCTCCTGGGTCATCTCATGAGCATGCTTTGCTACGGACAGGTCAGAGTATTTTTTGTTGTTTACGGGTAGCCCTGTGGAGGCTGGAGTAGTCCGACGGGCCTCCTGAAGAGGAAGGACACCGATTGGACTGTGATGGGGCATTGGGATGTGCTATAGGGAGATATGCAATGACAAAGGAGGAGACGAGAACATGCAAAACCTGTTGTGAGACTGTGAGGAAAGAGCCCTGCTGGAAGGGAAGGCTACGTTCAGATAGGGGAGATGCAGATCACAAAGGCAGAGTGCCACCAGCCTGGGGAAGGCTAGAGGTTTGCAGCTCATCCACCATGCTGCTGGGGCTTCTGAGCGACTCTAAGCACCCCTTAACCATTTGTGCAGTGAGTGAGCGAGCAGGAGATACTAGCTTTGGAGGAAGGACATGCTTTAGGAAACTTAATCCTTGCCCCAGGGCCTGGGAGGGAGTTGAAGGCAATCAGCGCAGAGGCCAAGAAATCAGCTTAGGAAGACAGGAAAATAGCACAGGTAGGAGGAAAAAAGGCCCTGGGTTCAGATTGTGGCAGAAGAGAGGAAAGGACGTAATTTGTAGGCTGTCAGGGAAGTTAGAGTCTGAGTATCAGAGGGTGAGCTGGGGAAGAGAGGACAGGATTGCTTAGAACCAAGTGTTTGTGCTGGGGTGACCAGAAGGATGATGGCAGCAGTAACATAAACAGGGAGCTCATGAGGGCACCTTTTCCCTCTTTCTAGGGCTGACTAGTTTGTATTTTGACAGTATTATATCTCGTCCATGCTGCCCATTAGACAGTGACGTAGGCAAGGACGAAGTCTGCATCTTATTTACCTTTATTTGTTCCAAGTGCCTAACATGAAAGAGGTGATCGATGACCCAGAAATACCTATTGGACAGGGCAGGTTCCATGTTGGAGGAAGATGATGTAGTCAGTTGAAAAAGAAGGTGAAATTATGGAGGTGAAGCGCTTCCATAGACTTGGGAGGCAGAGGCCATTTCTTTCCTAACTACCGAGTAGCACCACTGTCCCTTCAATAACACACAATTTCTTCTGTATCTTCCTTCCTAATGTCTCTCAGCAACATATTTCCTTTCCAATGGACAGGTGAATGCTATGGCTCTGAGGACAGATCAGTCTCCAAGAGAGAGCAGAGAGAAGATGAGAAAGTCAGTGACGACCTCAGGGGATGCCGGCATCGAGGCAGCAGGAGGAGAAAGAAGAATATAATTCCCAGCTGTTTGAAGAGTCAAAACCACCAAGAATTTTTGCCTGCTGAACGAAACACATAAAATGCAGGCCATCTGAGTCATCTGCAGAGGATGGTAGAAGATGCTCACCGCATACCTTAGCACGATGTTTACTCAACTGAAGATAATGACATTTAATTGTCACTCTTTGAAAGATAGTTCGCTTTATGTTCCCTGCCTGCCAAAGAGTTATTCAAATGCACTTAGTTATTACAAGACCATTGTCTAAGCAATTACAAATGTTTCTGGAGGAATAGAGATTTGTAGAAATCGTCCTTACTCTATACAAAACCTGCTTGAGATGCACTGTTGTGAATTATATCAACAGAACCTTCTCTCCCACTGGGAAATTAGAGTAAAGGATTTCCTGCTATTTATGGGCTACCATAAAAGATTCTTCTTCTTCTCAATTTTCTTTACCTGTTCTGTCCCTAAATAAGGACCGGCCTGAAAGCTGGGACAAGGACAGATGGTATCAAGGAGAAAAATTAAAGTGGATTCGAAACTCTAGTGCTGGCAGCCAACAGCTCTAGTCGATAAAAAGGGATTTGGTTACTTTTGATAATAAAATAACTCAGAAAAATTAAAAGATGAATCAAAACACCACAGTTTCACCTTTGAATGGTGGGGAGCTTTTTATGACAAGTGCCACATAACTACTGGTTCCGTGGAGGTGGAGGGGTATCTATGTCGTCTGATTTATCCTCAGCCCCTAGCGCAGAACATGGCTCCAGGTCTCAGTAAACACTTGATAGGCGAGCAGACTGTAAACCAAGTCCTTGCAGGGAGAGACAGATTTCACGTTTCGCAGGAGCTCCTCTACACCTGGCATCATGCCATGTGAAACCGAGCACCTGAGCAACATGCCCCTGGTCCCCTGGCGTCCAGGTTCCCACGTCACATGCTCCCCTTGGCTCACCTGCCTTCCCCTCCTCATTCTGCTCCAGCTAGAGTCAATGCACCGTGGGAGCTGGCTTCTCCCTGGCCTGGTCCCCAGTGGTTGCCATGACAACACCCCCTCAGAGCAGGCACTTACTTGACATAGGCCTTCCCTACTGTACCTCAGGGCGGGAGGGAGCCTGGTGACCCCGTAGTCCACAGTGGGGGAGAAGGGAGGAGACCCCAGCTCTGGACCGCCATCAGCTGCGCAGGGAAACCGCGGACCCCTCCCTGGGTCTGCGCTCTCATGCCAAGGAACACGTGGGTAAAGCATCTTGGGATGCATCAGTGATCAGACCACCACATTCTTTTTATTGCAAGGAGAAAAAGGACTGGACGCTAGCATTGGAGACAATGTAAAATGTCACACATAAATCTAAAAGCAGGTTTCCCCAAAGTCCTTATGAAGGGTGAGCTGCTGTTCTGGCCCCTCAAAATCTGGCATTATAGAGCAGGTGGCCGTGCCGACACGGGGGCGATGCCGGCACAGGTGGCAGGTGTACCTCTTGTGAGCTGGCATGAGGCAGGGATGGCATGAGCAGGGGTTGGTGAGAGCAGGCCAGCTTCTGCCTCACCCCTCTCTCTCAAGTGCAATTCCCAGACTAAGTATTCTTACACACCAGCCCCAAAGCCCTTTATGGTTCATGTCTAGGTATATTCATCTCTGTGTATATTGAATAATTCAGATTTACGTAGTCTCTATTTAATTGTAAAAGAGTTCAAGGGAAATTTGAACTACTGCATGAGTTGGTAGGCATACAAGTTCTGCAGAGGGTTAGGACATTAGGCATTGCTGTATCAGTGCCTCACGTGTAGCAGGAACTCAGTAATTGCTAATGAGCTAAACAGAGATACTATAGGTAAAACCAGAAGCTCCACCCACTGCCACCTCCTTACCAAGTCTCCTTGGCCCTGAAGGCCACACTGTGCCTGCCACAGGGACAAGGGCCTGTGCCCACACACAAGGCTTTTGCTGTTCTGTCTGGCTAGCCTGCAGAACAGGATGCGTCAGGGAAGAAGTCCCAGTGGAGGGCCCTTGCAGGGAACGCTGAAAGACAGGAGGTGTGAGCCCAGCAGAGGAGCAGGGAGGGTGTTTCAGGCAGAGGGAACAGTTTAGATGGCATGTCTCTGGCCACTAATTTTTAGGTGAGTGGCCTCAAGAAGTCCCTGGGCAGTATTTGCATATCACATGCATGTTAGTTTATCTATTCAGTATATACACAGCTTTCACATCTGCAGTGTTGCAAAATAAAGTAAGAACATGTTTGCCCTAGCTACCAGAAATAGGGGAAAATGCTAGGAAAGCCAAATTCTAATCCTGGCCCTGAACTACCTCTCTGTGGGCCTGGGACACATCACTTTCCCTTCCTGGGCCTCTCTCTCACTTTGGAATAAAGTGTGAACAGACTGTGTACTGGATAATGTCACAAGCTCCTTCCAGCCATGACATTCTGGAGTCAACCTCCAGGGCAGCTGTGAGGGCAAAAGTCAACACAGGAAATTTTATAAACCATAATTAGAGGACAGAGTGATGGGGCCCATTGGCCACATTATGTAATTAGCTCTCTGCCTCTGAGGAGGGAGTGCCTGTGTGAGCTTACGCAATCCCATTTCAAAGGAAAGGATGCCAGCTCACATCATACCACTGAGGACAACTATGATTTGCTAGCATCACAGTTTCTACCCAAAAAGTTTGTCCAGGTAAATTTAGTCTGTACCTTCTTAGTGCCAAATATTTGAGCAGCTCTTTATTTTTATAATACCTTGCAATACAAAGGCACATTTGCATGACCCATTCTTATTCACTTCACATGAGACTAATGTGCTACATCCAATCAGACCTGGGCTGGATGTAACTCAAGTATTACTATGAGTACACTTAAGGAACTTGTTAAAAAGGCAGACCCTCACCCACTCCATATTGATTCTGCTGGTTTATTGTGGAGCCCAAAGGTATACTATTTTTAACAACCTCCCCAAATTCCTCTCATGTCCATGGTCCACCCTGTGGGGGGAAAAAACTTGATTCAGCATGAGCTGCTTTAGTGGAAACCCCAGATGGCTGGTAGACCAGTTACCTGAACTGAGGCTTCTGTATTTCCCTTGGTCATGAGGAGGCAAGAAAAGTTACTACCCAATCTTTCTAGCCCCTTTCCTGGCAGAAGAGTAGAATTCCTGAATTTCTGCAATATAAGTCAACTGACTAGGAAATAAATTTCCCATACAACCCTCCTCACACCAAAACTGCTTTGCTACTTGCCCTGAGCTACTCACTCAATATTTCCCATCTCTCCCCAGCAGAGTCTAGCAAGGATCGTTGTTTGCACAGTGTATCAAGCATGAAGAATCTGAGTCCAATTGAGGGGGGAAAATGTATTTGAAGCTCCAGAAAGTCTCCAAACTAACAGCAAAGCTATCATTAAAAACCAACTTAAGTGCCACTTCTTCCAGGAAGCCTTCTTAGAGGACAATGGATCTGCTTTAGATTTCCCTCCTGGGTGATAACATGCCCATGAAAATCTTGAACACAAGTAGAAAGTATCACAGTGCACTGTAACTGTTTGATTTAGACCGTGTGCTCCTTGCATATAGGTGCCATTTCTAGGTCAACTTTACATCCTCAGCTCCTATGATAAGCCACTTTTCCGTTGCTGTGACCAAAATACCTTGATACGAACAACATAGAAGAAGGAAAGTTTATTTGACTCACAGTTTCAGAGGTACAGTCCATAGGCCGACTCCAAGGCGGACATCATGACAGCATGGCCCGGCAGCCAGAAGCAGAGACAAACAAGGAGAGAGAGAGGGGAAGCGACGAGGCACATATATAGTCCCCTAGATCATACCCCCAGTGACCTACCTCATCCAGCCCTGCCCCACCTGCCTAAATGAACACCCAGTAAACCCATTCGCATCAGTAATCCTTTAGTGGGTTTATCCACTGATGAGATTAGAGTCTTGATTCAATTATTTCTCCTCTGAATATTGTTGCACTGGAGACGTGCTTTCAACACATGAGCCTTGGGGGGACATTCCAAACCTGAACCATAATAGACCCCCTCTGCCCGGCCTGCTTAACTCTTTGTATCTGGGCTGAACTATCATTTCCACAAAATATCTCTCTCCGACTCAAGTCAAACCTCCTTACTATGGATGCTCCTGGCACCCTTTTCTCTTTTACAACACTTCACATTGCTCCCATTTTCCAAGTATTTCAGTGACTGGCTGATCAATGTCTTTGTTCCCACTGGCTCATTAGGGCAACGAAGGGGATCGATATAAGGAAAGTACTCAAGTAATATCTCTTGAATATAAGAACAGATTCCAAAGACAACGATGTCAGTCTTGGAGAAGCTGGTGAGAGACGATGCTCCAGAGTCAGATACCTGGAGAGTTCAATCTCTACCATGCTACTTGACCTTGTGTGCTTCCTGCTCTCACATTCAAAGAATCTATCAAACTAGTTCAACCACTGTGGAGATCAGTGTGGCGATTCCTCAGAAAACTGGGAATGGATCCACCATATGATCTGGCTATACCACTACTGGGTATCATACCAAAGGGATTGAAACTAGAAAACAACAGTAATATATGCATACCCATGTTCATAGCAGCACAATTCACAGTGGCCAAATCATGGAATCAACCTAGGTGTCCATCAACAGATGAGTGGATTACAAAATTATGGGAAATACACACAATGGAATTCTACTCAGCAATAAAGAACAAAATAACAGCATTCGCAAGAAAATGGAAAGATCTGGAGAACATTATGTTAAGTGAGATTAGCCAATCACAAAAAAAGGGACATATGTTTTCATTAATATGCACAACTTAGGGAGTAGTGGGGACACAAAAGGGACTCCAATGACAATGGAGAACCCTCAGTGGTGCAAGGGAAGGGGTACAAGGGAAGGGGAAGTGTAAGAAAGAAGTGAATCTATGGAATTACTGTCATAAACAATGTGTAT
>PVJS01058358.1:0-11803 GCA_004027185.1 Glis glis
TGTGTGTGTGTGTGTGTGTGTGTGTGTTTTAGGGAACAGGTGTGGTGATAAGAAAATCTAAACTGCCCTTCTCATTGGATCACTGTTAGCATCAAATTCAATAATGTATTTGAAACTCCTCTGAGACATACATCAAATTTAAGTGTTACAATGGCCAGAACACTCGCTCACTGCCATGTAGCAGAGGCAGTGTGTTCAAAGGTTAACAGCTGGGCTCTTTGATCTGCCACTTTGGAGTCCTGGTTTCACCACTTACTGGCTGTGTGACGCCTGGTGAGTTATTGAACCTGCCTCAGCTTTATATCCTGGGGGGACACTACTATAGTCCATATCTTATTGGGTTGTGTTGAGATTAAGTACAGGGATGTACGCGAGGACCAGTCCACTGCAAATTGATGTTAGTTTGTCTTCGTCTTTTGAGATTCCTGGCTCCTGCCTTTCCTATGGTGGTGTGGGGTGAATAACTTGCAAGAGTTGGGCCTGTGGGCCCTCAAAACTTTTTACTTAGGTCTCCTTCACCTATTTACAGAGCTCTAGCTAAGACATCATTTCAACAGATATAAAACAAATTATTGTATCATGGAAAAAATCATCTCCAGTAAGGATGCATGTGTTTGATGGCTGAACCCAAGAATATCTGATTTTTATTCTGTCCTCCTTGGTCTCAGCTTCAGAACTATGTCCCTTTCATAAAAACTCAACTCTGAGGGAAGAGTTGGCTTCAGGCTGTCTTCTTGACTCTATACTTATTAAGTGTCCCCAGTCATCTCAGACACTTTGGAAACTTTATGCTTATAAATAAGTTGCATCTATTTTTCTCACTATACCTAACAAGTCACATGAATGATCCAAAGATCACTACTTCTTTGACATTAGATGAACTTGTATTCATGTTGTGTTTCCATTACCTACTTGTTGAACATCTTGAGGAAGTGTTTTAATTCTCTAAATCTTACTCTTTGCTCACAAGAGGAAGGCAATGTTTCAGACTTTCAGTGTGTCTTGGAACTCATACTTGGATAACCTCTAATACATAATGAACCTTCAATAAAAGCCTACTATTTATGTTTCTGTCCTTTGTCTATGCTATCCCAAGGCATTGACTCAAATTCCCCAAATGAAAGGAAAACATGAGAAAGAAGAATTATTGGGTAGAGATGGGGGCAGAGAAGTATGATAAGAGCACAAACATTTGCTAAACCCAAATCAGCAAACACAAGAATGCTCAATGTATTCCATGGTCCAGAAAGAAGGCCCAGTACCAGTAGGTTTTGTTACACTGATGAGAACACTTATGAGATGGTGCCACCTGGTGGTCATATCCAAAACTACAGGTGCTCACCGGGTAAGCCGTCAACAATTGCCAAGGAACCTCCAACTTAGTCCTTCAGGTCGTCACTGAGAAGGTGGGAAGGTAAACTCAATGTTTCCACGTGCATTGCTTGTTCCCACACCCTTCTCTCTCACCCATCTTGAGGGGACTGTGGACGGCATGCACGCATGTTCAGCAGCACTTTAGAACTTTGCTTATTACTTTTATGTTAATAGTGCCTCTCTGTGAATACAAATTAGCTCATTAGCAACTAATCTGCAATTAATTAATATATTAATCAGCCACAGTCACAAGGATGATGATATTCTCCTGGACTTTTGCAAATTAAAATGTGGCCTTGATCTGCATTCAGAATTCTCTTTCCCCATCTGAAAAGAAGGAAGAAGATGCTCATGGTTAGTTATGAAAGCTTATGGAAGAGAGTTTATCTGATAGTACATCCTGCAAGTACTTACAACTCTTGTCTTTTAAACTCAGTGTTGTTAAGTGGGGAGCCCTAAAGTGTTCTACAAACAAATGATTCAGTCCTGACTCCCTGGGGAAGGGAAAGTGAGCGGATTTAATTGTCCTTGTATTATTTGTTCACTTGTTTGTAGTCGAATCTGTGAAGAGAAAAGAAGTCCTATAATAGCAGAAAAATTCAACCGCCAGTTGTAAAGCCGTGTATTCTTCCACTATGAGGAAATCTCCTTTCAAAGGTTAGGCCCTTAGAATTAGAAGACATGTTAAAAATCAGATGGTGCAGCTCCTTCTTTTGTAGATGATAAGTAGTTCTGTGTTCAACTATCTCAGATTTTTGTGATCATGTGTTCTAACCTTGATTTCCTTGTTTGGTTTTGTTGCAGAGCGGTCTGGCTCTATTAACAAGTCAGGCTGTAAAACACCTTCTATAATGTGTCATTTATTGGAGAGAGTGGGCCTGGGAGGGAATTAGAAACAGCTGAAGGCACACACAGGCCCATTGCTGCTCTTGCTTTAAAGCTCCAGTGAACAGAGAATGGGAGGGAACAGAAAGTTAGAGAGGAACAGATGCTGCTCGGCTGTGCTCTGGGTCCCGGCCTCAGGGCATGGGAGGGCCATCCAGGCAGTTTGATGTGCTTCCTCCCGACTCCCTGCCCCGCTCCCGCCTCCCTGCATGGGAGAAGAGAGGAACAGGAATGTGTCAATCCTGGATAACCTTGCTTGTGGAAGTGCCATCGCCCTTGGACCAACAGGCATCTATGCTTGCGGAAGTGACCAGTTTCATTCATTAAATCAACATTTTTAAGCTCCTGACATGTGCCACACTACAAACACTGATGGTTCACAGCTCCTTGCCTCTGGCCAAGGCCAATTCTGTCCCTAAAATGGATCTCCTTTCTATAGCTCCCACTACCATTTTCTTATCATCATGTTGAGAAAAATGTTTTAGGTTCTAGGGATAAAATATGCACCAGACACAGAATCTACGCACAAGAATCATCCAGTCTAATCTTATCATCATGATAAAACTGCCTGAGAAAGAGTCAAGGAATTCAGAAATGTAGTTCCAAAAAAGAGGATTCTTCTGTGTCTTTGTGGTTTGTATTTGATTTTTTCAACCTTCTAAGGTTCAGTCACACTTTGAGATGACAGGGGTGGCCATCAAAAAGGGCACTTGAATCGGGTGTGGTGATACACACCTGCAATCCTAGTGACTTGGGAGGCTGAGGCAGGAGGATCACAAGTTCAAGGCCAGCCTAGCAACTTAGCAAGACATTGTCTCAAAAAAAAAAAAAAATCCAGGGATATAGCTCAATGGTAGAGCGTATCACAAATAAATAAAGGTACTTGTCCTAACCCTCACTTGTAAGCTTTAAAAACTTGCCTCTTTGATTATGATGAACCAAAGATACACAAAGAATCTGATGTATCCCTGAAGAAAGTCTGTGATGCAAATATATAGAAAAACATTCTGCTCGATATTTGTTTCAAAATTCTAAAATATGAATCCTTGGCAGGACAGCCACCTCAGATTCATTAGGCACAGTTATGTGAAACTTAAAAATGGGTTATGTTTTGGGAAGTGTGCTGTTGGGAATTCTGTCATTGTATGAGCATCATAGCATATTCACACAGATCTAAATGGTACAGGTCTATCCATTCCATGTGACTTCTTCAGCGTGTGTGTGTGTGTGTGTGTGTGTGTGTGTGTGTGTGTGTATGTGTGTGTGTATGTGTGTGTGTGTGTTGCTGGGGGTTGAACCCATGGCCTTTTGTATGCTGGGCAAGTGCTCTACCACCAAGCTACATCCCCAGCCTTCAGTGTGACCTCTTGCTGCAGTCAAGAGCCATGGTGAATACGAGATGCATGAGGCTTCTACCAGCATAGCATGGCATGCTGCTTTACAGTAAACTTTATATATATATGTAGAATGACACTATAAAATAACAGCAAAAAGCAGGGTGTGGTGACATATGCCTGTAATCCCAGTACCTAAGAGACTGAGACAGGAGGATCACAGGTTCAAGGCCAGCATGTGGCAACTTAGGGAGACCCTGTTTCAAAATTAAAAGGGGGGGCAATGTAGCTCCTAAGTAGAATGCCCCTAGATTCAATCCCTAGTGTTACTTACACGCGCGCGCACGCGTGCACACACACACACACACACACACACACACATCAAACAGTAAAAAAGTATAGTATAATAATATAGTCAATTCATAAGCCAGTAACATAGTTGCTTTTTTATCATTACCAAGTGTTATGTACTGTGCATAATTGCATGTGCTACACTTTTAGGCCTGGCAGTGCAGCAGTCCTAAACTCCAGATTTGCTATAGGTTTGCTTTTTTTGGGGGGCTGGTTTGTGATATCACCACAAACATGTAAACAGTGTATTGTGCTATGACCTTACATTATCTGTGAGGTCACTAGTTGATAGAATATTTGAGTTCCATTATAATCTTACGTTCCATTATAATCGTACGTGTGGTCCATAGCAGACCGCAAGGTCATCATGCAGAGCATGACAGTGCTTGCATGGTAGTAGCATATTCTGACATTGCCTTTTTCTGCATAAAGTGATAGCCTCATACCCCATTCAAAAGACCCTAATCATTGCCAGGATTTCCACATTTTGACTTTGGAAAGTCCCAGGAGGTAGTGTGGGTACTGGAAAGTACATAAGGCATGGTGTTTGAAAGTTTAAACCCTGACACAACAACCTAACAGGAATGTAACCTGGAGCAAGTTATTTAACCTTCCTGAGCCAGTTGCCTCACCTTCAGAGAGCAGACACTGACATCTGAAGGGTTGGGTTTGAATGATATGCCAGCAAAGTGCCTGGCACAAATTAGGCGTTCTTTAAAGACAGATATTACCATTACCATCCGAATCCTCCTTGTACTCACTCTGAAGTGCTCTTTCCCACTCCTACCACCTCTGCCCCTCCAAGCAGACTGCTCAACTGTCCTGTGCTTGAGTGAGATAAAATTCCGCAGGTTTAGCCAGGCGAGGTGGCACACTGCTGTAATCTCAGTACTTGGGAGGCTGAGACAGGTAGGTGGATAACAGGTTCCAGGCCAGTCCATGGAAACTTAGACCTGTTTCAAAATAAATCATCATTATTACCATCATCATCATCATCATCAAGGGCTGGGGTATAGCACAGTGGTAGAATCCCCCTAGATTCAATCCCCAGTATCTCAAAAAATATTCTGCAATTATTTTAATGTGTGTTTTGGAGTTTATTTATTATCGGTCGGTTGATTTTTGTGCTGGGGATGGACTTCATGGCCTGGCTTAAGTTCTGCAGTTTTAGTAGTTGCCCTTTTATCTGTTTTTTTTTCTCATATCGGTTTCTTTCAATACCACTTGTAGTATTCACCGCCTGCTTTCTTTGTTTCTGCATTCTTCTTTCTCGTTTTCTTCTTTTCTGTCATGCTTCTACACTTTTTGTGGCTGTCCTTTGTCTTTTATGACTCTTATAAGATATTGATGTGGCTCCATTTCTTCTGGACATCAAACCAAGAGACCATGTGTGTCTTGTGGTCCAAATCCAATCAGTGTTTTGGTTTGATGGTTTTAAGGCTGGAAGCTCCAGATTTGCTTTTTTTCCTTGGTTTTTACACTTTTAACTTTTTTCCCCTTTTAATTTTCTTGGTTCCATGCCACTTCAGATGCAAAAGATTACTGGAATTTTGGCCTTTGGGATAACTAAGTTTTCGAGGTAAAACTTAGAGGCCTACTCTTTACACTTAGGAATGTACTGGAACAACAACAAAAACTGCATCTCCTTTAGTCAGAAGTAAAGAATTAATATTTCAAAGGATTAGAAGCTGATTATCAGAACATTTTCTTCGTTCTATTTTAATGTAACTTATCCTATATATTTCAGTTGGCCAGTTATATCCTCAGGTTTCACATCCATGCATACATCCAACTGAGGATTGAAAATATTTGAAAAAAACTGTATCTTTATTGAACAAGTATAGACTTTTTTCTTGTCATTATCCCCTAAACAGCATAGTATATCAACTATTTTTATAGTGTTTACATTGTGTTAGATATTATAGGTAATCTATAGATAATTTAAAGTATATAGGAAGATGTGCAGAGGTTATATGCAAGCATTTTGCCATTTTGTTTAAGGGACTTGAGCATCTATGGATTTTTGTGACTATGATATTGGGGGGGGACTGGAACCAATCTCCCATAAATACCAACTGACGACTGTACTCAACTTTGTCACTATTTTATAAAAGCAACCACATTTGCTTAAAAGGAAAACTCCACTGCTGAGTGTATACCATTGTTTATTCCTTTGCCTGTGTTTGCAGAAGGACTGTGGCACCAGGTCTAAGATACCTAAGGGTTCACTGGGCAACAGCTCCCAGAGGCAGTAGGGGCATCAAGGTCCTCTGTCTGGGAAATTCACCTGGAATCCCTCCTCTATTCCGTATGATGCAAGCAATGAACAGATCAAACCATAGTGTTAGTTCAAGTCTATTTTGTAGGCTAAAAATAGGATAATGGAGTAGCTAAAGACTCCTATACAATTATGAAAATCTTCAGTCACTGAAGGTAGTCATCTAGGGAGAAGATTTGAGGGATTTCCAGAAAAGTGGTGTAGGGTATCATATATTCAGATGATTAAAAATTAAACAAAACAGTCATGCCATCTTTACTCATGCAGAACCCCTCCACTCTGTAATCCAGATGTGTGCAAGGGTGGCTCTACCAATCTATGAGTAGTGATTGGCTGGAAGTGTAGAGGCCGAACTGTCCTTGCTCAGCTTAACGTTAACTGGAAAGAAGACAATGCCGTCACCACCACCTTCAACCTCCAGACGTAGTTCCCTCTGCTGCTCCTTTGAGCAGAAAGTGACAAAGTGGCTCTTTAGTTAATGGATGGACTTATGAGGAAAGTGGGGTGCACCCTTTAACTCTTTTTGCAATATTTCACCACAGGCAAGAAAAGTGGAAAACCAGAACAAAGCCCAATCTTCTTCCCTTGAACAAATATTCCTTTCATGATGTTCCTTCCCTCCCAGTCTTAATATCCTACATTTATCTTCTTTGAGCTGAATTGCTCTATTTTAACCTAGTTACATAAATGATCAAAGCGAGCCTGTAATTCCTTCATCTTTTCAGAGTCAGGGGAAAGCTCAAGAGCTTTCTATATGACTTAAAAAAGAAGTTGCTGTGTGAAACTTGTCATCGACAATATAAGGAAAGTAATTTTATGCATTTTCTTCTGGAACATAAGGAATGTGATTTCTTTCTCTTAGCTCTATTGATATTTTGTGCCAGATATTCCCTGTTCTGAAAGGCTGCCATGTGCCCTATAAGAATTTTAATGGCAGCTCTGGTCTCTACCCCACTAGATGCAACTCCCCTCCTCTGCTCCCACTTCATGATAACTAAAAATACCTCCAAACATTGCCAGTAGTCCCCTTAGGGTAAAATCATGCTGGGTTGAGAACCACTGATACAGACCAGATGTTATCCTTTTTATCTAGAAAGATATAGCATGCAGAGGCAGTAATTCTTGCTTGGATAGTTTAAAAGGAAAAAGAAAAAAGAACTTAAATTTTGGTCAGACTTCGTCTCTGTTCTTTACTCAGTTCCAAAAATTACTATTTTCTGTGTGAATTTTCTCAGATCAATCTGTTTCTCTCTCTTTTCTTGCCTGACTCTTCAAATAAATAACAGAATAAACCTCATTAAGCAACACAGTTTCAGGATATTTACAAATTCCCTTGTATAGTATACTGAGCCCAAGGAAAGAATCCCTCTGACCAGGGCCTCCTAATTTCAAATATCTTTTCTTCCAATTGATTCAAGTAAGTGCCTTCTTTGTCCATTGCTTTAAACACCCCCCCCACTTTCTTGGAAATAAATTGATTCCTGTTTCCACTGATGCTGGAGATAGAAGGTTGGGCAGCTGGAGCTTGAAAAACATCATTGGTTGGTGGGATAGAAACAGGTTTGCCAATTTCTCTTCTTCAGCAAAAAAAGGCAAAGAAGGGTAAGCAGTAAAAAGCACTCAAGGTCATACCATCTAATTCCTCACTGTACTTGTTTCTGATTACTGTTGTAACAGATTACCACAAATGTAGCCACTAACACAGGACAAATTCATTGTCTCAGAGGTCTGGAGGTCCAAATGGGTCTCACTCGGCTAAAACCAAGAAATTAGCAGGCTGTGTTCCTTTCTGCAGGATCTAGGGGAGAATCTCATCTTCTCCAGTTTGTGGAGTTCCCCCACCACACACACACACATTTCTTGGTTTATGACATCTTTTCATGATCAAAGCCAGCAACAGCCAGTTGAGTTTTTCCCACACCACATCACTTTAATATTCACTTTTCTTTTTAAATTTCATTTCATTTATTGGTGCATCATAGTTATACATTTTAATAATTGTCAGGGTATCAGAAGCATGCATGCACACATTGCTCATTTAGCCCTCCCTCAAATCCCACCCTATTCCATCCCCCTTCCCTCCTTTCCATGCTCAGCATAGTGACTGACTCTGATAAGTTTGTGTATATACATCGTGTGCATTAGTGTATTTCCTTCTTTCCCCCTCCCATCTCCCTCAGTTAGGACGCCTTCTTTGCTCAACTGAAGTTTTCTCCTTCTTTAGCTGGAGTCCCTTCTAAGTCCCATTCTCCCTAGCTTCCATATATTAGGGAGAACATCCGACTTTTCACTCTTTGTGACTGACTAATCTCACTTAGCGTAATGTTCTCCAGTTGCCTCCATTTCCCTGCAAATGATGTAATTTTGTACTTCTTTATGGCTGCGTAGAATTCCATAGTCTTGTAATCCATTCATCTGTTGATGGACAACTTGGCTGGTTCCAAAGTTTGGCAAGCTCTGCGCCCGCCCCAGGCCTCCACATCACCTCGGCGGCCTCTGCGCCCGCCCCAGGCCCCGGCGTTCTCCTTGGTCACCCTGGTGGCCTCTGCGCCTGCCTCAGACCTCCACATCACCTCGGTGGCCTCTGCACCCGTCCCAGGCCTGGCGTCACCTCGGTGGCCTCTGCGCCAGGTACCAGACCTCGGCGTCTCCGCACGTCACCTAGGCAGACTCTGAGCCTGCCCCAGGCGTTGGTGTCCCCACATGTCACCCTGGAAGCCTCTGCGCCCGCCCCAGGCCACAGTGTCCCCCCCACATCACCGCGGCAGCCTCTGCACCCACCCCAGGCATGGCGTCACCTCGGCGGCCTCAGCGTCACCTCGGCGGCCTCTGCACCCACCCCAGGCCCCAGCATCACCTTGGCGGCCTCTGCGCCCGCCCCAGGCTTCGGAGTCACCACGGTGGCCTTTGCGCCTGCCCCAGGCCTCGGCGTCACTTGGGCGGCCTCTGCTCCAGATACCAGACCTCGGGGTCCCCGCATGTCACCTCGGCAGCCTCTGCCCCCCGTCACCTCAACAGCCTCTGTGCCCGCCCCAGGCCTCAGTGTCACCTCGGTGGCCTCTGTGCCAGGTACCAGATCTCAGCATCACCCTGCATCACCTCAGTGGCCTCTGCGCCCGCCCCAGGCCGCAGCGTTCCCACCCCCCCCCCGTGTCACTGGGCCCTCCACACCCAGCCTCAGACCCTGGCAACCTCCTGCGCATCCCAGGCGGCCTTCCATGCCTTGCCTTGGACTCTGGTGCAGCCACCCGAGACCCAGAGCCTGCACCACTCTCCCCCGCGCAGGAGCCTCTGTGCCACGCTTCAGATCCTGGATACCCTCCAGCACCACCACCCAAGACCCGCGTGACTCTCCGGGCTGTCTCTGAGTCAGGGCATGCCCCGGCACTGCCACCTGAGATTTAGGAGCACATGCTCCCCCCGGGACCCACGCGCGATACTCTGTGCTGCGCCTCAGAGCCTGTGTACCCCTAGGCACCACTACTCAATACCTGGAGCCCGCACCTCCCACGGGCCCATTCGAAATCCTCAGCGCAGCACATCAGAGCCCGGGCACCCTCTGGCAACACTGCCTGAGACCCAGAGCACACGTGCATCCCTAGGGGCCCGGGCAACCCCCAGCACCCGCGCCTCGGAAACAGGGCACCTCGGAAACACTGTCACCCGTGCCTCAGTGCCTGTACCCAACACCGCACCTCAAAGTGCTCCTCACGTGCCAACACCTGAGCTCCGGACACTGCGTACCCCTCCACACACAATACCACGCCCCAGCCAACCAGACAAGAGCGATCCACAGCCTGCAGCATACTGACCCAATTGGGACTACAGGAACCATCAAGAGGTCTCATAGATGATGCGGAGATGATGCGGAGGCAACAGAAACATAAAATGGAAAACACCGAAAATACAAGAATGAAGAACAGTGAGGAAACAAGAAACACCCACAATGCATCAACAAGTGAAATCACTGACTCTGATCTGCAGGAAATGCAAGACGGAGAATTCCGAATTTTGACCTTCAGAATGATGAAAGGCCTCAAAGAAAGCATAGAGGAGATGAAGGAGGAAGTTGAGGCTCTAAGGAAGAATCAGAAAGAAACTCTGAACAAAATGAAGGAATCAATAAATGAATTAAAGACTGCAATAGAAATCAACTCTAGTAGGCTCGATCACATGGAAAATAGGGTATCGCTCTGGAAGACAGCTTATTCAAAACTGAGAACACAGTCAATGATATACAGAAGATATTACAACAACACACCCTGGCCATTCAAGAAATACAGGCCAATGCAAGATGTCCTAATCTAAGGATAAAAGGCATTGAAGAAGGTTTAGAAGCACAGACCAAGGGTATAAGAAACCTCTTCAAAGAAATAATTTCAGAGAATTTTCCAAACATAGAAAAAGATTTGGATATACACATACAGGAGACAAATAGAACGCCATTAAGACAGGACCAAAGAAGGACCTCCCCTCGCCACGTAATAATTAAAATGACTAACATAGAGGCCAAAGAAAGAATCCTAAAAGCAGCAAGAACAAAAGAACGGGTGACATACAAGGGCAAAACAATAAAAATCACCCCAGACTTCTCAACCCAAGTCAGGAATGCCAGGAGGGATTGGTACGAAGTACTCCGGACCCTGGAAGAAAACAACTTCCAACAAAGACTGAAATATCCAGCAAAGCTATCATTTAAAATTGATGGAGAAATAAAAATGTTCCATGATAAACAAACACTTAAAGAAATCATGAGGACCAAGCCAACACTAGAGAAAATCCTAAAAGAAATAAACCACAAAGAAGAAAAAACAAGCAATTTTTAGAACCACAGGAGAGGTGAACTCCACCAGGTAGGCAACTAAACAAGGAGATTTGTCACTACAGCAAATAGAAAATAAAACTAAAAATGATAGGAAACAAAAATAATATCTCTATAATAACATTGAATGTCAAGGACTCAACTCCCCAATTAAAAGGCACAGACTGGCAATGTGGATCAAAAAGCATAACCCAACTATATGCTATCTACAAGAAACTCACCTCCTAGCCAAAGATACTCATACGCTAAAGGTAAAAGGATGGAAAAAGATATACCATTCAAACGGAGATTGAAAACAAGCAGGGGTAGCAACGCTTATATCAGACAAAACAGACTTTAAGCTAAAACACATCAGAAGAGACAAAGAGGGTCATCTCTTATTAATAAAAGGAACAATCCAACAAGAAGATATAAAAATAGTAAACATCTATGCCCCAAATGTGGGTGCACCCACATTCATAAAACAAAGTCTTCGGGACATCAGGTACCAAATAGACCCAAACACAATAATATCGGGAGACTTCAACACACCACTCATGCCACTAGATCGATCTTCTGGACAAAAGATGAATAAAGATTGCTCAGACCTAAAGAAAACTATAGACCAAATGGATCTAATAGACACATACAGATTATTTCAACCAACAACACCTGAATACACATTTTTCTCAGCTGTCCACGGAACATTCTCCAAAATAGACCACATACTGGGTCACAAAGCAAGCACCAGCAAATTCAAAAGATGTGATATAATTTCCT